>JAANIB010001431.1:95124-164234 GCA_017607565.1 Acromyrmex heyeri | reverse complement strand
AAGATTGATTGAAAAGTCTTGTCGCTTGCGTAAGACCTCCTATGATCATTCCCATCCTCGCATCATTAAAAGGAATATGAGCCTTAGCTTAGATAATGCTAATGCCGCGGCGGTTCCGTAATTTTCAACTCTCATAACTTGAAAAGGACTGATTAAAAAGAGACTTTATTTAGTGTTTTGGAAAGCTTCCTCAGCTATTAGATTCTAAAATAAAAAATAGAATGTTTTGTTTTAAAAAATCGATTTGATCTTGACTTAACTTGATGGCGCCATGCAAGGTCAAATTCATAAGATGAGTCAATAGATCATTTTCAACCCTACAACTTTTATATAAAACATTTTTCTCAAAAATGATTACTTTTCAAGATATTTAAAGGGTCCGTGACTTTTTCTACACCCTGTACTTATCATGTACACTTATCATCTCTTATATCGCCATATTCTTCTTACGTAATCGTCCTTCAAGCGTCTAGTAAATGCGATTATTCATGAAATATTTTTTTATTCTACCAAATTATAATATTATTTTAGAGAGCTCGATGGTACAGTCGCGCGCGATGGTATCGCGCGTGATGACGCGCGCGTAATACAATGCCGCAGAGATAGAAAGGAATGGTAGAAAAAATAAATAATTTTGAACGCAGAGTTAATCCAGTTTAATCCATATTTATTTATTTTCACATATATATTTTATCATATTTTAATATCTCCTCCGCTCCAATATGTTGTCCTTTCAAATTGTACCATATATGAAGACGCGCTGTAATCGAGAAGAACAAATGGATAAACCATCTATAGAGAAAAATTGTTCACAAACAAGTATAAATGAAATACTTATAGTTGAAGGTATGAATCCACAATGTTATGGAAATCCCTCAGACTCGAATGTACTCATCCTTAGGTGTCTATGATAGAGGAAATCCATGACCCATTCGTCCCAGTACTTAGACATATAACCCTTTGATAATATATTGTATAATTATCACGTTTCGCTTTAATATAATCCTCATCCTATTATCATTATCGGGCAAGAAATATTAATGCGAGTCAACATATTGCGGAAACTGAGTTCCCGATTGCTAATTAAATGCGGGAGCGACTGCTGTTAGCCATTTTACACAGACTGATTTTTCGCAAAAATTCTCGCGAATACTTGTAGGACCAGCTCCAGTCAATGACATTAAAAATGCAAACGTCAAATTTGATAACAAAAAATTTTTAGAGACATCCGGTGATGACATTAATGTTATCTAACATCGCAATTTGCAGTGTCAGCAAATTTGCAAGTTTCAATGTGACTTTGTTAGCGTAATTTAAGATTTCTCAAAAATAATAATCATTAATATAATTTGATATAAATGCGACGTTACCAAATAGTATAATATATTTGCTAATATACAACTGCTTTGTCAGCATAATATAAGAAAGTTTTTCATGGACATTATTAATACAATATGTTTTGGCGATGACATTATCAATATAATTTGATACAACACCTGCAAAAATGCAACATTTGCAATTTCATTAAACTATAATTACTTTGTTAGCGTAATTTAAGATTTTTTTAGGGTATGAGATGTCTAGGCGATATCATTAATAAAAATAGCGCACATATTGATAAAAAATAACAAGACATATAGTCAAATAACGTCATTAGTCAAATTGACAGCGCAAGTGACAACATGGAGTGTGATTTGATTGAGCAAGCTATCCTACTTAATACAAAAGAGGAGTACAGAGGGTGGGAACAAAACGAATTTATAGAACAGATGAATTTATAGAATTATTGGAGGAACAGAGCCGCATCAAACGCCCGCGATTGTCAATCGGTAATAGACAATCACTGATCGCATGTACCGCGCGGCTCGAGGGTCTGAAGGAATCTGTGCGTGGAAGATTCGTGCATGTGGGCACCGGGTATGGATTCCGTTGGCGCGTCATTCGAAAACTGTATTCTGATGGGCACGGTGATAAACTCTAAACAATCGAGTCGCGCCGATTCCTCGAAGACGCGAGCGAAATTGTGCTCCAGCATATGCATAGTATAATGCAATGATATGACTCTATAAAAATAAATATTGTTTTTAATGGCGAGTTCATGATAAAAAAAACGCGCGAACAAAAGTATCCATCCGAAACTATGAACTATATCAATGCACCGATTTGCGCAAATAGTATATGTCGTGCGTAGTCGAGCCTTCCCTAGCATCACTGGAAGAGTTTCAGGAATTAAACTCCCGCGAGAAATTATGCTAAAGAGAGCGGTAATCAACATGCAAATCACCGACAATGCGTGTTTCGCATGATCTATTGTTGCCGCTCTAAACTCGGCTCAAGGAAATACATATCGAGAATCTTCGTATCCGCATTATACGTCGATTCTAAATCTCGAATTCTAATTCTCATCGAATTTCTAATGATGTTGAGAAATTCGAAACTTTGAATGACATTTCAGTCATTAATGATTACGCACATGATATCAACGTGTGGTAGCAGTTCTCCGGACACTCGATAAATATAGCTATTTATATCTAAAACAAATGTTTTATTGTTGGCCGACGTTTTCGAAAATTTTCACACAGTTGCGTCGAGAGTTACGGGCTCGACCTCGCATATTATTACACCTTATTGAGCTTCACGTGGGACGCCATGTTGAAGCACACGGGTGTAAGTTTTGAACTGCTCACAGACATTGACATGGTCATGTTTATCAAGCGCGATATACGCGATGGTCTCAGCCAGTGTTCAAACAGGTACACACGAGCTAATAACAAATACATGCCATCATACGATCCATCGAAACCGTCATTGTACTTAATGTACTATGACGTTAACAATCTGTATGGCTGGGTAATGCGTTAATCAACCATTACTTTACGTCGATTTTCGATGGATCGACAACGTACAAAATTTCAAATTTACGACCATCGTGTTAGATTCGCCAACAGGCTATATTCTCGAGTACCTGCAACATCATGATGCGCACACTGATCTTCTGTCCGACGCGCGAGAAACCACCCTGCAAGCGCGATGACAAACTCTTTGCAACATTATAAGCAGCATACATTATCGTAATTTTCAGCACGATGCGTAGTCGTCACGGTCTTCGCATCGCAAAGGTTCACCATATACTGCAATTCGCGCAATCTCAGCTTCGCGATTATATACAACTAAACACAAAATTTACAATTTTGGCCAAAAATGATTTTGAAAAAAATTTATATAAACTTATGAATAACGCGGTATTTGGTAAAACCATGGAGAACATACGCGATTGCGTTGACGTAAAGTTATTAATAAAATGGGAAGGTAGATATCGTGCTGAGGCAATGATCGTGAAACCAAACTTTCACAGCCATAGCGTCTTTTCAGAGAATCTGATCGCGATAGAACTGCGTAAGCTCGAGATGAAGTTCGACAAACAGATATACGTGGGTATGTGCATACTCGACATATCCACAACATGTTACGAATTTCATCACAAGTACATGGCCCGTTGTTTCGCGAAAAATGCAAAATTATGTATACCGATACTGATAGCCTCATATATCATATAGAATGTGATGATGTTTACGATATCATGAAACTGATATAAGTAGATTTGACACGAGCAATTACATTGTCGACAACGCGTAAGATATTCCGCTCGCAAATAAAAAAGTTCCTGGCCTTATAAAAGACGAGAACAACGGTGCCATCATGACCGAATTCGTAGGACTTAGAACAAAAATGTATGCCTTGCGTGTAGTAGGAAAGAAGGATACAAAGAAGACAAAGGGCGTCAAGAGCAACGTTGTAGCGATGTCTATAACGTTCGAAGATTACACGCGGTGCTTGAATGACACAATCGAAATGACGTGCATGCAGTCGTGCATAAGATCCAAATTGCATGAGGTGTATACGATATCAGAAACAAAGTCCGCACGACGATAAGCGATATATTGTGCCAGGTTCCACCGGCACGCTGCCATGGGGGCATTACCGATGAAAATAAAACACATTTGTATCGTATAGTATGTTTAATATGTATATAATATGTATAATATATATAATGTATATTATGCATAATATGTATAATATATATTATATGTATATTATGCATAATATGTATAATATAATATGTATAATATGTATAATATAATATAATATATGTATAATATGTATAATATGTAAATACAGCATGTATATAATATTTATAATATGTACGTATAATATGTATTTATATTTTTTATCATAAATATGAGTTTTACAACACGTTGTTTTTATGTATCCATGAATTGTGCTAATTGTCAAATCCCAACCATTTCACGTAAACCTCGTTTCCCCTCTTGCGCAACACCATTTCAACGAGATGCACGTTGGGGTTAGCGACACTGTGCAATTCGTATTCCTAGAATCCTCTATCGAGAGGCTCTCCGCGAGAATCTTCCAGAAGATACTGGATTAGGTTGTTGCACTTTGATAATTTTAAACACCTCCGTGTTCCAATTCAGCATGTATTCTTTATCAAAGATAGAATTTGCTCACGCGTACTGAATCACCCACTTTGTATCGCGTGGATGCGATAATCTTTATACGATTATAAATCATGGTTAAGAGCCTATCGGCGATCGCGAGAGTAACATCGACGGGACGCAACCAATAGTTCTGCTTGTGCACATTGTAATTTGATATGAGACACGGCAGGATGTCCATCTATTTGTAATTTCCATTGCGTAAATTGTTTCCACATGTCGTTCTTCAATGTACGGTTGAACAGTTCGACGACCGACGCCTTCATTACGGAATATGTAGAATAATGGTTGATGTTGCGTTTCTTCAAGAGTTTCTGCACATCCGAGTTGTAAAATTCCTTTCCTCGATCAGTATGCAAATTTTTCGGATATCTTCCATCGTCTCGAATTATCTTTGCGATTGCCTTCGTCATCTCGTTCCCACTCTTGACTTTAAGCGGTACGGTCCATGCAGACTTACTCAGCACGTCGATAACGATGAGAATGTAGCCTCTGTGGTAACCTCTGTTTAATCTTGTATAAGGACGCATCTCGATCACATCCGCCTGCCACAGGTCATCGTATCTGTGTACTATGATGTGTCTTCGCAAAAAATTTCTTCTCGCCGGAGCGTGCAATTTATCAGCCAGCAGACGTTTCTCAGACATTGCGAATAATTATTCGATCTACGATGCACTTCTCGAATCGTCTTTTCAAGTTCATTTAGCATAACCTGCACATTATTTTGTAAAGCTGCAATTTTCTTCTTGATTTCGTTCAGACGATCTTTCAAATCTTGAACACTGTTGCACGTATCATTTGTTTGCTGCGTTAGCATCATCCGGTAGCTCTAATCTTCAAATCTTGCGCGACTTTGCGTCAAAGTCAGCTGAGGCTATGCAAAGAGAGTTATTGCGCACATAATTTCTGAGTAATCCACGCCACTGATAGTGCTATTCTCTTTCTCCTCCAAGCGATAGTCCAAACTTGTTGATTGGCATTGCGATGTCGACTGAACGATATATGTAGAATGAGGTTAATTTATAATCAGACTGACTTTGCGAAGCTCTTCAATAATCGACAGAATCTCATTATCACCATTTTGACCCGCCTGGCGCTAGGCCTCGAGCAATCACAGACGATCCACAATTTCGTTGAGATCGTCTCAATAGATATAGTCGAACTTGTTGTCGCATAAATCATCGTAGGCGGTCCACTTTTTTGTTTATTCCCGTTCTAACTTTTTTACTCGACACTAATGGCTATTTCTGTCCCGATGGACCATAGTTGCATGCAACTTTTCCTGATCCTCGAGTGTTTAAAGCAAATATCGAATGAATATTACGAGCAGTTCATTGGCAACCTCGAAAATTTTTTCGACGGAGGGAGCGTGATCATACGATAAATCGTGCGGATGTATTATTTCAGACACTTCGTTCAAAGTGGATGGTATGGTTTTCGATTGACTCAACATTAATTTTACAGGCTTTGGAAGCCTCCCCCTCGCGGGCTGCCACCTTGTCGTGGTGAGGGGGCTCCCCCACGGGTCGCTTGCGGCACGTGGGGGTCTAAGAGCAGCCTGTACGGACTCCTTCCCGACGGGAGGAGTCTGTACACCGGGTCCGGCACCCCAAGGGGGTCTCTCTCTCCTCGAGGGAGGGACTCCTGGGGTTCTTGTCCTTTTTAGGACGGTCCCCAATGTGCCGGTAAGGGTTGGCGGCCCTGACTACAATCGCCCGGTGGCACGGCACCGTTAGGGGGAGTTTCTACTCCCTGCCCGTGCGGGTGTGGGCTTCGACCCCCACCGCACTCGGGATCCCGTGGTGCCCTCCCCACCCCTCGTTACTGGGGGTTGGGGTGGTCCCCTCGGGCCCCGGGTGCGGAACGTGTCGAGCGGGTGCTCCCGCAAGGCGGGTCGGCCCGTATGCCGGGTGCTCCTGGCTGCGGGCTGGCTCATGCCACTGGGGGGGATGGGGTTCCCGAGAGCTTCGGCTCATTGCACCGGGGGCCTCTCCCGCCTCGAGAGGTGCGGACTCTGTCCGTAGGGGAGGACGGGGCCGCGCGGATTTCGGTCCGTCGCGGAACCACCCGTCTCTCCTGGAGGAGGGGGTCGTGCGGCCGCTCGGACGTATTCCGAGGCAGGGCGTGCGATCCCCGCCCCCTCCGGGCCGCTCGGACGTATTCCGAGGTCGGGGCCGGGGGGGGCGTCGAGTATTTGTGCCCGGTGTCTCCGCGACGGCGTCCCTTCCGAAGCGGGACACCGGGCGGCGCATATCACGCTGGTCGCCACGGCGGCTAGGGTCCGGAAGGGGCGCCGCTTCCGTGACCTGAACCGTCCGTGGGGCCGCCCCGGGTGGCGCCACTCGCAGCGGTGCCCTCGAAGTCGGAGGCGAGGGACCCCCGAAACTCGTGAGTGGACTTGCCTTAAGTCCGCTCATGGGAAGTAAGGGGCCGGAGGCCAGTGTCCCCGATGATACATTCCGGGGACCCGAGCCATATGCCAGCTCCCCGGGGGAACTTGGGGCCCCCTCCTCTGGAGTTCCGGGGGAGGGGTGAGGGTACACCCTGGCTGGCGGAGCCGCTGCGGGCCGTGGGCATATTTCCAATGTCTTCATCATCTTACAATTTAAAAAATAACGTGGAGGAAACACGCTCTACTAAGAGCGTCGAGACGGAGGGTCGCTCAGATCTGAGCGAGAACCCTCGCAGGTCACGTCCCGGCCCTGCGAGTAGCAAGGTCGGGGCGCGCGTTGAGGCGGCCACCTCTGAGGGTGCCCTCTCGAGAGCCGGTTCTACGGCCTCGTTGGAATCCCTCGGAGGGGAGAACCGCAAAAGGGCAGCCGAGTTCGTGGTCTCCTCATCGGACTCCGATGGGGAGTCCGCGAAAAGGTCAAGGGGGAGGCCGGCCCTAAACCCGGACAACGCCGGGAAGTTCACGGCGGAGGCCAGAGCCAGGAAGGTGGAAAAGGCCAAGGCCCGCCAATTGATAAAGGATCACCGGGCCATCCTGGACCCGGAGATCGAGTCATCCTCCACATCTGCACGGAAGGCTAGGGACAGGGCCGTCGAACTCGCCATCGAGTTCGACGAACAACCGATTTGCGCCGTTGCCGCGGTCGCAACACGCGAGCTGGCGACAATCGCCAAGTCGGTTGAAAGGTCGAAAAACCTTAAAGGCGACATCGCGAGGGATCTGTGGGTGGCATATACGAAGCTGTCCGCAGCCCTCACGTCAGTCGTAACGAGGGCGAGTGACGGCAGCCCAGCTACGGACGGCGGCCGGAGGGAGGAATGCTCCGGACCCGGGGCCTGGGCGGAGGAGAGACGCCGGCTGAACCAAGAGCTGGTGCTTCTCCGCTCCAGGGTTGCGGCCATGGAGCACGACAGAGGCAGGTCTGCCTCCCGCGGTACGTCCAGAAAGGACAGAGCGCCGGGACTGGAGGGGGACTCGACCATGGAGTGGTCGGGTCTCGACAGTTCGACTGGCGCCCGTAGCCCTATAAGGACACGGAGTAGGACTGCTACCGCGGAGGGGGGGGAACCGCGGCCCCCCGTGACGGTCACGGAGGAGGACCTGAGGTCGCCATACTTCAGGCCTCCTCTGCAGGGGGTTTCGAGACAGTTGAACCCCCTGGCGACCGTCGCGGACAGGGTTGCGCCCGCTGGTAAGAACGCTCCTCCTAGAAGGAAGCAGAAGACCGACGGACGGGACGACGAGGATGCCCGTATCGAACGGGTCCTCGAGAGGCTCCTCCCCCGCCTCCTGAGGGGAATGGGGGTGGTCCCAGCGACGGCGACGCCCCCAAAGGAACCACCCGCCAAGCAGGGCGGCCAACCCCTCGCAAAGCAGGGAGGACAGCCCCCCGCCAAGAAGGGAGCCAAGATCGCCAAGACTGGAGGGAAGGCACCTGACGTGGCGCTTCCCTCCGCGAGAAGGGACCCGCCGCCCCCCGCGATCTCCCCAACAGCTGAGGACGGAGGACGAGTGGCGGATGACAACGAGGCGACCTGGGCGCAGGTCGTCTCGAGGGCAGCGAAGAGGGCGGCCGCCAAGGCGGCGAAGACCGCGACGGCGCCGCCCCGGCAGACGCTCAAGAGCGCCAAAGCGCCCGCGGCCCCCGCTCCCACCAAAAAGGGGAGCGGTGGAAAAATGAATGAGGGGGCAAGGAGGGAGAGCGCCGCCGTAGGACCTCAAGTCTCCGGCAAGAAGGCTTCCCTCCCGAAGCTCAGGTCACCGAGCTCGGCGGCCATTACAGTGACCTGTGCCGACCCCACCAGCTACCAAGAGGTAGTGGGGAAGGCGAGATCCTCGATCTCCCTCAGGGATGTGGGAATAGAGGATCTCCGACCGAGGAGGGCCATCACGGGGGCCCTCATCTGGGAGGTCCGGGGCCCGGAGAGCCGAGATAAGGCCGACAAACTGGCCGAGAGACTGACCGCCGTCTTTGCGGACCGGGACGACGTTAAAGTCTCCCGTCCAACGAAGACGGCGGAGATCAGGGTCTCCGGGCTGGACGACTCGGCCACCCCCACAGAGGTGGCCGACGAACTGGCCAAGGCCTGCGGGCGACTCCCACCGCAATTTAAGGTGGGAAGAATCAACAGGGCCCCCAATGGGTTGGGCACCTGCTGGGTGCGGTGCCCCGTAGAGGCGGCCAAACAATTAGTGGCCGCCTCACGCATCAAGGTGGGGTGGTCGAGCTGCAAAATAGCTCTGCTGCCGGCCCGGAGCCTCCAATGCTATCGATGCCTGGAGGCCGGTCACGTGCAGCAGAAGTGCACAAGCACGGTGGACCGATCCGGGTCGTGCTACCGGTGCGGGGGCATCGGCCACGCCGCTCGCGAATGCCGCGGCAGGGTCGATTGCCCCGCGTGCCGTGGGCTCGGCCGCCCCTCGGGGCACCGCATCGGCGGCGCCGGATGCGCCGCCGCCAGAGCGAAGAGCAAGAAGGGGGGGCAGAAGCCCAGTGGCCCCCCCGCCACCACCGTCGCGGGGCAGACCCCTGCGGCGGCGACAACAGTGGAGACGCCGTCAGCCATGCCCGACGTTGAAATGGCTGACGTGGGGGAGTCACCCCCCGCGACGGCCGCCGACGTGGCCGACAGCAACAATGTCGGTGAGGGTGAGGAGCGAGGGACCAAGTAATGCCTCTAGCCCTCGCACATACTAACCTCAACCACTCGGCTGGGGCGCAAAGCATGTTAATGCAGTGCCTCGCCGAGTGGGGGGGCGGACTGGCCATCGCCGCAGACCCTTACCGAATCCCGGAGAATCACCCCAACTGGGCAGGGGACTCTCTGGGTCGGGTGGCGGTGGTCAGCCAGCACGCGCGCGACACCCCGCCGATGATTCCCATATCGGCGGGGGAGGGGTTCACTCTGGTAGAGTGGGGACCCATCGATGTAGCGGGGTGCTACTTCCCTCCTCGTCTAACGAGGGGGGAGTACGAGGACGCCCTGGAGTCTCTGGGGGAGCATATTCGACGACGCTCCCCCAGGCCCGTACTGGTGGGTGGGGACTTCAACGCCCACGCGTTAGAGTGGGGTTCCCCATCCACCGACTCCAGGGGCGACAGCACCCTGCTGTGGGCGGCGAGGCACGGCCTCGTCCTTCTTAACAGAGGCCGTGCCAGCACCTTCGTTGGGGCCCGGGGGGAGTCCATCGTCGATTTGACGTGGGCGACCCCCGCGGCGGCCATCAGGATCAAGGGATGGCGCGTGGACGCCGACTCCCTGGGAGAGATGTCGGATCATCGCCTGATCCGCATGGAGTTAGTGTCCACCCCCGCGGAGGTGTCACTAAGATGCCGCCGACGAGCGATGGAGCGTCGATGGGCCCTGCGCAAGCTAGACCCCGGCGCCCTCGAGGTGAGCCTCCTCTCCTCCACCTGGCCGGAACCCAACCCGGCCCGCTCGGTGGAGGAGGAGGCCGATTGGCTTGGGGACGCCATGTCGCGCGCGTGCGACGCGTCGATGCCCCGCTGCCGACCTGTGGCGAGGAAGGCAGCCTACTGGTGGTCCGAAGAGTTAGCTGAGCTACGACGGACCACCGTGGCTGCCAGGAGGGAGTACACTCGCCGCAGACGGCGGGGCACCGACAACGAGGTGGAAGTGGCCGCCGGGGTGCTCCGTGAAGCAAGGTGCGCCCTTAGGGCGGCCATCAGGAGGGCGAAGGCCGACGCTTGGCGCGAGCTAGTCTCCTCCTTGGACAGAGATCCGTGGGGGCGGCCCTATAAGATTGTGACGAAGCAGCTTCGTCCGTGGGCCCCCCCTATAACGGAAACCTTGGGCGCTCAGTTCCTGGACGACGTGGTGACCGCCCTCTTTCCCACCAGGGAAAAGGATATTCCCGAGAGGGTCGGTCGCCCGTCCGGATGGACGGAGGAGCTGAGCGTCACCGGGGAGGAGATGGTGAAGGCCTTCGCCCACCTTAAGGGGAGGCCGCGGGCACCCGGACCCTCCGGTATACACGGCAGGGTCTGGCTCGTCGCGGCCCCCATAGTGGGCGGCCGTCTGAGGCGGCTCTTCACGAGCTGCCTCAGAGACGGCATATTCCCCAGGTCGTGGAAAACGGCCAGGCTTGTCCTCCTCCGCAAGGAGGGCAAGCCAGCGGAGAGTCCCTCCGCTTATAGGCCGATATGCCTGCTGGACGATGCGGGAAAACTGCTGGAGCGAGTGATCGCTGCCCGCATCGTCCAGCACCTGTCCCGGGTTGGTCCCAACCTATCCCGCGGCCAGTACGGCTTCCGGGAGGGCTTGTCGACGATCGACGCCGTCAGGCAAGTTCGAGCCCTCTCGGAGCAGTTGACCGCGGGAGGGGAGGTGGCGTTGGCGGTGTCCCTGGACATCGCCAACGCCTTTAACAGCGTCCCGTGGGGCCGGGTTGTGGGTGCGTTAAGAGGACATCACCTCTTGCCCCCCTACCTGGTCGCCATCATAGAGGACTATTTCCGGGACAGGCAGCTGGAGTTCCACGACAAAATGGGACTCCAGCAGCGGAGGGACGTGTCGTGCGGCGTTCCACAGGGGTCCGTGTTGGGCCCCCTACTCTGGAACGTCGCATACGACTACGTTCTCCGCGCGGCCCTACCGCCCGGCTGCCACGTCGTCTGCTACGCGGACGACACGTTGGTGGTGGCCGGGGGCACGACCTGGGAGAGAGCCGTCGGTATGGCAAACGTCGCAGTGGCGTGTGTGGTCAGCTCCATAAAGGAGTTGGGCCTGAGGGTGGCCCCCGCTAAAACGGAAGCCCTATTCTTCCACAATGGGAAGAGCGGGGTGCCCCCTCAGGCAAATATAGAGGTGGACGACGTCCGCGTCCCGGTGGGGCCCACCATCAAATATCTGGGCCTCACAGTGGATGGTCGCTGGGGCTTCGTCGAACACTTCGACGAGATAGCCCCACGATTGGGCCGCCGAGCGGACGCTCTGCTCGGCCTAATGCCCAACCTTCGCGGTCCGAACGAGTCGGTCAGGCGGGCGTATATGCACGCCGTCCTGTCCGGGGCCCTTTACGGAGCCCCGGTATGGAGTGGGAAGGCTCTGGCCAGCCGCCGCATCAAACAAAGATTGCACAGCGTGCAACGGCGGCTGGCCCTTCGTATATGCAGAGCCTACAGGACGGTGTCATATACGGCTGCCATGGTCCTAGCGGGGATCCCCCCTGCCGAGTATGTGGCTGACGCCCTGGCGGAGACCTTCGCCAGGATGAAGGCTATTCGGCTTCGGGGGGGGGTCGTAACCCCGATGACCGTAGACCGACTAAGGGGGAACGCCCGTCGGCGGGTCTTCGAAGAGTGGCGCGCCACTCTCGAAAACGACCCGCCGACAACGGGCGCACGGACCGTGGAGGCCATCCTCCCCTGCCTCGAACAATGGATAGGCAGGGGATGGGGCGGACTGTCGTTCCACGCGACGCAGGTGCTCACCGGACACGGATGTTTCGGGGAGTACCTGTGTCGCATAGGTAAGGAGCCGACTGCGAGTTGTCACCACTGCGACGGGGACCGGGACACCGCGCAGCATACGCTGGAGGCCTGCCCGGCTTGGGCGGGCGAGCGCGGTGTTCTGGTCCAGGAGATTGGGGAGGATCTCTCCCTGCCGGCTGTCGTCAAGGAGATGGTCGGCAGGGAGAGCGCTTGGAGGGCCTTCTCCTCTTTCTGCGATCGGGTGATGTCGCAGAAGGAGGAGGCTGAGAGGCAAAGGGAGAGGGCACCGGGAGGCCGTGGCCCTCTCCCGCCGCCGCCGCCGGGCGGCGGTGGTGGCGAGGGGGGAGGGGATGCGGGGGGTGGTGGCGTTGGGGGACGACGTGGGCGCCGGCTCCAGCCGGGCCGCTCACGCCCCGGGTCACCGCTCGCACGTACCCGCCGCCGAGACCGCCCCACGGGGCGAGAACGGCGGCGACCTCCTTCCCCCATTGCGGAGAGGACGGAGGAGGAGGAAGTTGGAGTGGTGCGCGGTGGTGGTGGGGTCAGTGTACCCTCCACCTCCGCCGCCATCACCATCAGTGAAGGCCCCGCGTCTCGGACGCGGGGCGCTGTGAAGCGGCGGCGGTTAGCTGACCCTAGGGTCGAACCGCCGCCGGAAACAGGCTGACCCTCCGCGCGCGCGGGGTGCAGCGGCTCATCATCCCCCGGCCGCGACGTATTCGCGCCCGGGCCGGTAGCCCTGCATCACCGCGCGTGTGGGGTGCGCCGCGAGGACCTCTTGCGGCGCCAAGGCACGAGGGGCGCCAAACTCTAGAGATTGGAGCTCCTTGTGGGGCTGNCAACAACAACTGGCGGGTGGGCGCAGGGGGTGGTGTCCCCCCTGCGCCCGAACATGGGCAGTCAGTGCCCTTGCACTGCCCGGGGTCGTCGTCTTTCGACGTTCTAAAAATCCCCGGGCGGGAATATGATATCGGCACCAAAAGCCGATTGGCCAGAGGGGCTCCCAGAAGTATGCTGCACGCGTTCCTGGGAGGCCCTCAACTATGGCATGGTAAGGACACCCGGAGGGGTTTTAGTGGGTGCAAGCCCCACATAACCCCGGGCTCTCCCCCGAGACCCGGGATATGCGTCAGGCATTTCCCCTTCGAAATCAAAAAAAAAAAAAAAAGGCTTTGGAAGCCTGTATAGAGTTGTCATACAAAGCACTCGGTCGTTTTTTGGGGGGTTTTTGATTTCTAGTCTTCTCCCGAAAAGAATATTTCAGTCATCATAGGATTTTTGGAGGATTCAACAGTGTTTTCAACAATCTGTTTGCGTGCCTTGCTCAACATGCTGTTGGGCTTTTGCGAGGATGACAAATGCGTGATCATCAACACTCGCCACAAATTGACTTTGATATGAGCTCGCAACGATTACAATTGTTTGGTGAGAAATCCTACGACGGAGCCTAAGATTAAATTATTCAGAGTGCAGCGGATGCTTCACGTTGCGTTAAACGAGATCAATTAATTATCAATGTTATGAGCATTGGAAAGCGGTCGCTATCTGACCATGAATTTTTGCTCGTGGGATCTGTACAAGTATCCTCTGTTGCAGAATACGATCAAGCATTCATGGGTCGTTAAAGCGACGACTCAACTTGAGAAGCCGCAATATCTCTGCTGTGCAGACCGGGCGAAAGAATGTCATGTCACTAGATGTTAGCGTGTTCGACAATTATAATTTGAGTAGCGTAAAAGTATATCTAAATTCAGAATTTTATCCGTACGACGATTTAAATCTGGATTTTGGCAACAGGACAGTGTCCTGTTTGATATGTACGCGCGTAAAACATATTATAGAATCAATTGCTTCGAAACGCTGCTTAACGTACTCTCGTTTATCGAGAAAGGGCCTTTTGTGGTCATCATTGATTGCTCGTGACGAAACGAATCCGTCAAGAGCATCACTGTGGATATACGCATAGAATTTGACTGCAAGGAGAATATGCCTGCCAATACTATCACCTATTGCCTCATCATACACGATCGTGTAATCGAGTACTGTCCGTTGTCCAACGCAGTGCACAAGATGATTTATGTAAATTGCAAAGTCAGCAAGTATTTAGAACTTTAAAAGGGAGAAAAAAACCGGAGTGAAGCACAATCTTGAAGAATTGCTCATTACGGTCATATCAACGTTTGTGGATCTGCGAGGATTCATCGTCGAAAAAAGATTTATCGTCAAAGAAATAGCGGTGCTAAAACAGAGGATCGTTCTCACGCATTACACTTTTACGAGTCCCGTGGAAATTTTTGACAAGATTTAATAGGTCTTGCGCTTCCTAGTTGAGTACTTATCATCATGGATTGCGATGGGAGGACTGGATGGTCTCGTGCAGCGAAACGCCTGATCGCGATAGCTGTATTTGAAGATGATGCTATCATATATGTCAAGGGACGCGAGAAATGAACGTGGTTATGGAACTCACTTCTGCTCACGAGCGAGAATGCATGTACATCGAGATCTTGTGTTTACGAAGACATGGAATCTTTAATTAATCTGGATGATTGTAATATTATACGTGGAAAAGAATGCATGCAAAGAATTGTGCTTTACAAAATGTATTTAAAGTATTTAACTGGTTGCGACGCCAGGAAGAATTGTAAGATTTTTAAATAAAATATATGTTATCGCATTAATATGTTTTTATTTCTGTTATCCTTAGCAGCAGACATTTAAGTAAATATAGTAGACAGATGTTGAAAATAGATAACAGTCTAATAGCTGTTTATAGCGATTAAATATCAGTCTGATAGCTATTTATAGCTGTTAAATATCAATCTGATAGCTGTTTATAGTTCTTAAATATCATTCTGATAGCTGTTTATAACTGTTAAATATCAGTCTGATATTTGTTAAATATTAGTCCGATAGTTGTTCAATATTAATCCTAGTTGTTCAATAGATATACATTTAATTGCGCTTTAATGCGAAGCGCTGCAAGCGACAAAATGCTGAGGTGGAAATGCTGAAGTTGGAATCTTTCGATTGCTATGTCTTCTCGTATACTTTTTGGCTGAAGCACACGCTTTTATTCGAGTACTTTTTGCCGCTGATATATTTGTTAGAGATACAGCCAACATGTACAGTTTTTACATGTTTAGCGTTCGTGCGACATGCGGATCGAAAGCTTCTAGGATCTCAAGCGTCCTTAGAAGTTTCCAAAACATCTCCTAGTCGATGACAACAAACAATGAGTTAAGCCGCACGTCGCACGTACGCAGATCTCAACCGCTATAACGGCGAACCAACTCGAATCCGTCGCAGCGCACGCGCGATCGCGTGACGCAAAACGCGTAATATGCGTTAATCCCAATCAGGAATCCAGATTTAACGGGCGCATGGCAATTGCGTGCCGCTCGGCGGTTGCGCTCGAAATTGCCAATCGCGGCCCGAAACAGAGGGTCACCTCAAAACTTTCAACTTTGCAAAAATCTAATAGGCGAATGCAAAGGGAAATCTTTGTTCTTAAAAGAGCATAAAGGGAGAACCCGAGAATCAATCGAGCTCTTAGTTTCGCTGCTCTCGAATCTAACGCTTCGCTACCAGTGCAACCGCCTAGTAAAACCGCCAGAAGGAAGAGTCCTTCGAAAACCGCCGAGAAAATCGCCGTATTACTCAGAGTCTCTCGCTCTGACTCGCTCTCGAACATATTGATTATGACGATCTAATAACTGATGATCTAATTGTAACTGATAAAAGCTAAAGTTTATTCGTGGAATCATTCGAACGTGTGATATATTTTTCAGCTGAGGTATAAACTTTTTACTGGAGCGTTGTACCTGCTGATATAACGCATTAATCTAATTATGACTGATAAAAATGCTGAAATTTATTCTTGAGATCGCGTGATATAGTTTTCGTCTGAGATGTAAACTTTCTTAACTTTCTTAACTTGAGGCATTGTTCTTTTTCTTGAAATGATATCATGTTCTACACATCTTTACTATATAAAATTTCGTACAGCCCCTGTTAATCAGTTTGCTTGTCGAATCTGTCACAGTTTATTCGTCAATCAGTCTGTACTAATGTCAATTACTGCGAAAAGAGATGGCCAACATCGGTACTTTGGTTGAATATGCTACATATATAAACATACAAATCCGTTAATTGCTGGAAAAAGTGGCTTATTTAAGTAAGGGTGCGTTAAACCTTCAGGCAGGAATTGTCGAACAATCCGATGGATTAAAAATCACCTTAGATATCAGCGATAATAAGCTGATGGAAAAAATGTGAGTATTATATTAATTCAGTAATTAGTAGTGATTCATTCGAGCAAGATGAGAATATTTTATCGGTTATTTCTATCACGACTCGGTATCAGTATTTTCTCAAGTTGATGAGTCGAGATTATAGATTATGTATCGTTTCATTTTATATGTATATATATGTGTGTAGATACATATGTATCTATATTTATTATAATAAAAAAAAATTCAATTAGCTTGTTAATAAATTGTTAAATTTTATATTAAGAGTATAAATTAGTTCGGTCCGTTTTCCAAAAGATGGCTCCGATTGTTGTGAATGGTTCATAGTGACAGCTGATTTTGGCATTTTCAGAGAGGTTAGATATCTGCTAATAATATTCAGTTTATATCGCTTTGAGTTTCATACAAAAATCTTGATTTTTACTGTGTTTGAAATGTCGAATTTTGTGTTAACCAAGCAGCATTTGCGGGAGGTTTTAATTTTCTGCTTTAATTGGAAGAAAAGTGCAGCTGAAACCCATTGAATGCTTGTCGAAGTTTATGGTAACACTGCTCCAACTGATAAATCATGTAGGGAATGGTTTCGACGTTTCAAAGATGGAGATTTCAGCGTTGAAGACAAGCCTCGCTCTGGACAGCCAAAAAAATTCGAAGACAAAGAATTAGAGGCATTACTCGAAGAAGATCAGAGTCAAACGCAAGAGGAGCTTACAGAATTATTGGGAGTAACTCAACAAGCCGTTTCTGCACAATTGAGAGCCATGGGAATAATTCAGAAACAAGGAAATTGGGTGCCTTATGAACTGAAATCGAGAGTCGTTGAAAGGCGATTTTTCACTTGCGAACAACTGATTCAAAGACAAGGTTTTTTGCATCGGATTGTGACTGGAGATGAGAAGTGAATATTCTATGACAACCTCAAGAAGAAAAAATACTACGCTAAGCCCGGTCAATCGTTATCATCGACCTCAACATCAACACCAAAGCCGAACATTCATGGTTTGAAGATCATGCTCTGTATCTGGTGGGATCAAAAGGGTGTTGTTTATTATGAGCTGCTGAAACCTGACGATTCCATTACGGGCGATCGGTATCGGCTACAATTGATTCGTTTGAGCCGTGCATTGCGAGAGAAACGACCGGAATACGAGCAAAGACATTATAAAGTTATTTTTCTTCATGACAACGCTTGGTCTCATGTCGCAAAAGTCGTAAAAAAATATTTGGAAACGCTCAAATGGGATGTTTTGCCGCACCCGCCGTATTCTCCGGACATTGCTCCTTCTGATTACTGGTTGTTCCGAAAGATTTGGCAAGTACACCGGTTTACTTCTTTCGCAGAAATCGAAAATTGGCTCTAAAATTGGATCGCCTCCAAAAACGAGTCATTTTTTTGAGATGGAATTCGAAAATTGCCTGCGAGATGAGAAAAAGTAGTAGCCAGCGATGGACAATACTTTAATTAATCTGTTCATTCATTTGTTTTGAAATTTTGAACACAAAGAACGGACCGAACTAATTTGTACTCCCAATATTATAAGAGTCGTCACTAAATGAGTAGTATCATACAGTACCATGTTGTAGTTAGTCTATTATCCCCATCCGTTTATTTTTTAAAAACATTAACAATATACGATAACAGAGACACATAAACCAAAAAAATCTGTTGGATTTTATTAAATAAAAACTACGTTTACTATCTAAATAGAAATCAAATATCTCAGACAATCATGTACGTGACAATCAGATAGTAAAACAAAAACTTTAAGAATAAAAATATTTACTTAGATGTACGATTTTTTAAAATTGTGGCACAACTTCTATCATAGATGTGTTCGCAACACAAAGATTACAGCAGACTTAGCGGCAGTCGCTGCTGCGTGCTCAGACTCGTTTACGCATGTTTCGCGTGTTTTGTTTTTAATGTAGCCTCGATTATTCTACTTACTCCTATATTCAACTGACCTTGGTCTCCTCTATATCACGCGTTCGTACGATTCCACGAATAAACTTCAACATTTATCAGTTACAATAGATCATCAATTATAATTAGATCATCACAATCAATATCAGCAACAGAATGTACAATGCCTCGAGTCAAATCGTATACCTCAGCCAAAAAGTATACGAAATGTCGAGCTCGAAAGAATCCATCTCAGCATTTTTATCACTTGCAGCGCATCGTGTACCATTGAAGCGCAATTAAATGTATATATTTATTAAACAGTTATCGGATCAATATTTAACAGATACTAAACTGATATTTAACAGCTATCGAACTAATATTTCACAGCTATATACAGCTATTAGACTGATATTTAACAGCTATAAACAGCTTTCAAACCGATATCGGATTGATATTTAACAGCCACAAACAGCTATAAACAACTATAAACAGCTATAAACAGCTATAAAATCATTGTCAGACCGTTATAAGTCCATTTTCTCTATCTGCCATCTGTATATATACATATATATATGTATATATATATATGTACATATATATATATATATATTTATTTATTTAAATGTCTGCTGACAAGGATAGCAAAAACAAAAACATATTAATGTGAGATAACATACAGTATATTAAAAAATCTTACAATTCTTTTTGGCGTCGCGAACACCAATTCAATATTTTAAATGCACAATTACAAAGCACAATTCTTAGCATGTCTCCCACATCGCATAGTATTGTAATCATCAAGACTACTAAGAGATTCTTCATCTTCGTAATGCGCATCCACAGAAACTTTGTTGAGTATTCGTATTGTTGCGAGCAATCAATGACTGCAAAAGATTCTTTCTCTATAAACGAGAACGCCTTGAGCAGCGTCTCGAAGCAATCGATTCCATAATATGTTTTACGAAAACGTACATACCAAACAGGACGGCGTATCTCTTTTTCCCAAAATATAAATTCAAAATATAATTTCAATCGTTGTACGGATAAAATTCTGAATTTAGATAAAGTTTCACGCTGCTCAAATAACAATCGTCGACCGCGCTAACATTTTGAAACATGATATTCTTTTAGTCGGTCGTAGAGCAAAGATAACGCAGCTTCTCGAGTCACTGTTTTGATAGCCCATGAATGTTTAGTATTTTTAAAAATTTTTCACAAGAGTTAAAGGTATCCAGTTCAAATATATATGAAAGAACATAATAGACGTTTGATATTCAATTCTCTATTTAAATAGTGCAGTATTTCAATTGAACAATGTTTAAGAGATGCAAGAATTATATATATTGTGACGTGACGTTTTCCGTCCGTCACAAGGGCCGCATGGCCTGACCGGACGGTGCAGTCTGGCGTCCTGAATCATCTCTCATTTTGGGGGGGGGGCGGACGCACCTGCGCTTTTTTTATTCTTGAGGTTCTTTCTGCGACATTGTTTGCGTACCTTACGCGTTCCGCGTTGCCGTTGCCGTTTTTCTTTTCTCGTGATGTTCCCGTGCCGAGGGTAATAGAGGCCGGCGACTCCTGCGNTATTGGGAGTAACTCAACAAGCCGTTTCTGCACAATTGAGAGCCATGGGAATAATTCAGAAACAAGGAAATTGGGTGCCTTATGAACTGAAATCGAGAGTCGTTGAAAGGCGATTTTTCACTTGCGAACAACTGATTCAAAGACAAGGTTTTTTGCATCGGATTGTGACTGGAGATGAGAAGTGAATATTCTATGACAACCTCAAGAAGAAAAAATACTACGCTAAGCCCGGTCAATCGTTATCATCGACCTCAACATCAACACCAAAGCCGAACATTCATGGTTTGAAGATCATGCTCTGTATCTGGTGGGATCAAAAGGGTGTTGTTTATTATGAGCTGCTGAAACCTGACGATTCCATTACGGGCGATCGGTATCGGCTACAATTGATTCGTTTGAGCCGTGCATTGCGAGAGAAACGACCGGAATACGAGCAAAGACATTATAAAGTTATTTTTCTTCATGACAACGCTTGGTCTCATGTCGCAAAAGTCGTAAAAAAATATTTGGAAACGCTCAAATGGGATGTTTTGCCGCACCCGCCGTATTCTCCGGACATTGCTCCTTCTGATTACTGGTTGTTCCGAAAGATTTGGCAAGTACACCGGTTTACTTCTTTCGCAGAAATCGAAAATTGGCTCTAAAATTGGATCGCCTCCAAAAACGAGTCATTTTTTTGAGATGGAATTCGAAAATTGCCTGAGAGATGAGAAAAAGTAGTAGCCAGCGATGGACAATACTTTAATTAATCTGTTCATTCATTTGTTTTGAAATTTTGAACACAAAGAACGGACCGAACTAATTTGTACTCCCAATATTATAAGAGTCGTCACTAAATGAGTAGTATCATACAGTACCATGTTGTAGTTAGTCTATTATCCCCATCCGTTTATTTTTTAAAAACATTAACAATATACGATAACAGAGACACATAAACCAAAAAAATCTGTTGGATTTTATTAAATAAAAACTACGTTTACTATCTAAATAGAAATCAAATATCTCAGACAATCATGTACGTGACAATCAGATAGTAAAACAAAAACTTTAAGAATAAAAATATTTACTTAGATGTACGATTTTTTAAAATTGTGGCACAACTTCTATCATAGATGTGTTCGCAACACAAAGATTACAGCAGACTTAGCGGCAGTCGCTGCTGCGTGCTCAGACTCGTTTACGCATGTTTCGCGTGTTTTGTTTTTAATGTAGCCTCGATTATTCTACTTACTCCTATATTCAACTGACCTTGGTCTCCTCTATATCACGCGTTCGTACGATTCCACGAATAAACTTCAACATTTATTAGTTACAATAGATCATCAATTATAATTAGATCATCACAATCAATATCAGCAACAGAATGTACAATGCCTCGAGTCAAATCGTATACCTCAGCCAAAAAGTATACGAAATGTCGAGCTCGAAAGAATCCACCTCAGCATTTTTATCACTTGCAGCGCATCGTGTACCATTGAAGCGCAATTAAATGTATATATTTATTAAACAGTTATCGGATCAATATTTAACAGATACTAAACTGATATTTAACAGCTATCGAACTAATATTTCACAGCTATATACAGCTATTAGACTGATATTTAACAGCTATAAACAGCTTTCAAACCGATATCGGATTGATATTTAACAGCCACAAACAGCTATAAACAACTATAAACAGCTATAAACAGCTATAAAATCATTGTCAGACCGTTATAAGTCCATTTTCTCTATCTGCCATCTGTATATATACATATATATATGTATATATATATATGTACATATATATATATATATATTTATTTATTTAAATGTCTGCTGACAAGGATAGCAAAAACAAAAACATATTAATGTGAGATAACATACAGTATATTAAAAAATCTTACAATTCTTTTTGGCGTCGCGAACACCAATTCAATATTTTAAATGCACAATTACAAAGCACAATTCTTAGCATGTCTCCCACATCGCATAGTATTGTAATCATCAAGACTACTAAGAGATTCTTCATCTTCGTAATGCGCATCCACAGAAACTTTGTTGAGTATTCGTATTGTTGCGAGCAATCAATGACTGCAAAAGATTCTTTCTCTATAAACGAGAACGCCTTGAGCAGCGTCTCGAAGCAATCGATTCCATAATATGTTTTACGAAAACGTACATACCAAACAGGACGGCGTATCTCTTTTTCCCAAAATATAAATTCAAAATATAATTTCAATCGTTGTACGGATAAAATTCTNAAAGTCAGCCACTTTCATGTCCAACAAGATATTGCAGCGACAAAACAATTAGATCCGATAAAAATTAGTGCAATAAAAGATATGCTTATAATAATTATTAATATATACTCTTGAGAGAAAAATCTCTATTATGTCGTAAATAAAAAAAAAATTTTTTTTTCTAGAATATATTTTTAATAAATTTCTACCTAACAATATAAAGGAAGCAAAAGCTGTTTTTAAAAAATCAGTTCAGCAAAAATGTAATAATATTGTTCCACGGAAAATGCGAATAAAATCAGTGGCAGAAAATAAATAATATTTACATTGAATAATATGAACGTTATATTTTTACATGTTTTGTACAAATATATATGTACGCATGTTTATAAACATGTTCCATAAAATACTTAATTTATTTTTACTAAGATATAAATACTACTAATAGTATCACTATTAACACTAAGATCTATTTTTATCAAATTTTGGTTGTTTAGTTCTAACGGTTTAGTAACTTCGCAGAATTTCTTACAGATCACCAAAATTTCTTTTCCACACAGAAGTTACAAACTTCGGTAATCTGTTAAGGCGTATTCAGATTCCTACCTGAATGCTCCCAGGATGTCATATCATTCTTGTCTAACGTATAATAGAAACAAGGATAGAAACAAAGATAGAAATAAAGATATCTGAGTGATATCTGAGTGACACTCTAGCGGGAATCTAAACTCAGCATTAGGTGAAACTTGAAGTAACTAAACCGGTTAATGAACAAAAATTTGACAAAAATGGGCCGAATACTGTGGCACTATTATCACTAGAAGTGGCACTACTAGCACTATTAGTACTAACAGTAACACCACTAGTACTATTAGCACTAAAAGTGACACTAGCGAAAATACTATTAGTGCTACAGTGGTATAATGTCATTAATAGTATTTTTTCGTAAGGGCATAATTGTTTACCACTCGTACATTTAATTTGCAATCAGGAACTCGGTTTCCGCAATGTGCTAACTCGCATTAATAATTCTTGCTAATAAATCCTGGGCATAGGTATGAAGTTGAGAGTGATGATTATCGTATCATATATCAGTATCATATATTGATACTGTCAGTATTGGGTCTTGGATTTCCTTATTCATAAAGAAAAAACGGGTAAACCCATGTTTTTGGATTTCTAAAATTTACGGACATCCATAATGTTGTGAATTCATTTGTTCAACATAAGTCGAGCAAGTAAGTATTTCATTTATAATTGTTTATGAAAAATTTTTCTCTGTGAATGGCTTATTCATTTGTTCTTCTCCATTACAGCGCGTCTTATCATATACAATTTGAAAGGATGACGACATTACATTTATACATTTGAGCTGAGGAGAAATTAAAACTAAATAAATAAATCACAAATATATATACTGTTACATTCAAGCCCCAGGGTTCTTTGTCTTGAACGAAAGAAGGAATTAGGAGTAGAGGAAGGCTAGGGAAGAACACAACAAACTCCACTCTTGTAGTTATCGATCCGAAGGCGCGTGCCATAAGTAGGAAGCACTTTAATGGGTCCCAGATCCCAGATGTGGATCAACGTCGATACGCGACGTTACTACCCAATCTGCGACAATGCATTCGTCGGCCTTCTTTTTAGGTCAAAAAACTTAATTTTATTTGATCAGGGATAAAGTCGTTCTTTGGGAAGATGGAACGAATCGGAAGGGTGCCGAAATAAATGTTAATCACTGTCCTATTGTTTTTACAAAAGATAATCGGTTCATTTATAGACATTTATATGTATATATATATGTATTGCAACTGCACTCACGAGCGTGGCGCAACTTCGTCGCACATTCACAGCTAAGGCGATCGGATGACGGGTGGCGTTACACGAAACGTGACAGAAATGCGTCTTCACGCGGCCGCTCTTAAGGACGGCACATAATCACAAAACAATAGTTGGGCGCCAGGCACGAGTGAGCATGCCACTCTTTCTAGAAATTACGCGATATTTTCTTTAAGCCATTTTTAATGAGCTGCGAATGTCGACGGGCTCTCAACCGGTAGCTCAGCCTCGGAAATGGCACAGAGGGCGGTTCGCGGTCGAGGATAGCAAATCGTTTGGAGGAGCGAATAGGGGCGAGAATAAAGTACACATGAATTAACAATAACAAAAGTAACAAATATATTAAATGAGTCTACGACTTACATTTACATCCGGCGGTACAATCGAGACGATAAGCTCTACTTGAGCGCGATAACTGATTTACGTAGGCCCCGAGGTTTTACGCTAGGCGTATCAACTTCGTTAAATTCCCGCGACACGAGCTCACGCCACACAGAAATACTCTCGTGAATTATACGAACCATACTTCATCGCCTCGCAAATGCTAAGGAATTCGGCAACGATTGCAGCGTGGACACGGCGTGACCTCGTGCGCGCTCGCGGGGCTTCGCGCCGCTCAGCTGAGATGCAGAGAAAGCTCGAATACGTGCAAACTCGACGCTACACAGTCTCGATACGACAGAATACGCACAATTATCAATTGCTATTATAAATTGTCGTTAATGGCTATTACACAGAGGACCGAATAGACATGCAAATCTTACGCTACAGACGCTCGAGATGACACGATACGCGACAATACTACGGTACGGAAATTCGACGCAACATATGATCCGCGACAAAAGAAACCGATAACGAGTGACGAGGCTGTGACCTTGGCGGACGCAGTAGGATGATCCCGACGATAAGGGCCGTTCCGGGAGGTGACACGCGTACTTAAAATCTCCGAAAATCTACCGCACGGCAATGCCACGTGCACTCAATATCACACACCCGACAGAATCCCGAAAATCACGCCTCCCGGATGCGGAAACCGGCGACTTTACAGTGGTGACGCTCGTCTCACCGTGACTCCCTCGCAGGTGCTCGTCCTGGTCGACCTTGGAAGGCTCTCGATTCGCTGACGTCCTGCGTCCTCTCACATACCTTCGCCAAGCGGGCCACAGCTCAAGTGCCGGGCGCTAATCCTCCCGGGCGCACGCAGGGCTCGTTTACGACCGACTTGCTATCGGTGGTCTTTTCCAAACATGAATTACCAACATTTTTTTTGTCTGGTAAAGTCAGCCACTTTCATGTCCAACAAGATATTGCAGCGACAAAACAATTAGATCCGATAAAAATTAGTGCAATAAAAGATATGCTTATAATAATTATTAATATATACTCTTGAGAGAAAAATCTCTATTATGTCGTAAATAAAAAAAAAATTTTTTTTTCTAGAATATATTTTTAATAAATTTCTACCTAACAATATAAAGGAAGCAAAAGCTGTTTTTAAAAAATCAGTTCAGCAAAAATGTAATAATATTGTTCCACGGAAAATGCGAATAAAATCAGTGGCAGAAAATAAATAATATTTACATTGAATAATATGAACGTTATATTTTTACATGTTTTGTACAAATATATATGTACGCATGTTTATAAACATGTTCCATAAAATACTTAATTTATTTTTACTAAGATNATATATAAAGATAATTAATTACATTTATTTATAGACATTTATATATTTATACATATATACAATATATACAGGGTGTAGAAAAAGTCCCGGACCCCTTAAATATCTTGAAAAGTAATCATTTTTGAAAAAAATGTTTTATACAAAAGTTGTAGGATTGAAAATGATTTACTGACTTTATAAATTTGACCTTGGATGGCGCCACCAAAGTCAAGTCGATTTTTTTAAACGAAACACCTTATTTTTAATTTTAGAATTTAACAGCTGTCGGGAGCTTTCCAAAACATTATAATAAAGCCTGTTTTTAATCACTATTTTTCAAGTTATGAGAGTTGAAAGTTACGGAACCGCGGTATTAGCATTACCTAAGCTAAGGTGTTCGCATCCCTTTTAATGATGCGAGGATGGGGTGATCATAGGAGGTCTTACACAAGCGAAAAGACTTTTCAATCTTTTAGAAATAAAGACAATAGTATATCTAAATCAACTATCATTTGTTTGAGCATTTGTAAATCCTTTAACCCAGTTCGCTTGACCAGTTTTTAATTACTTTCTCGGCTAGATCCCCACCGGGATCTGGATCTTCGTCAAGTTATATCTCTGAATAGAAAACATATTTTTAACTTATCACATGCAAAATTAATATCTCTAGAGTAAGACAAGAACAAATAAACGATGATGAAACAAAAAATATTTTATTCTTAAATTACATCATAAAAAGTTAAAGTCTGAATTGCAATGTGAAAAATCGCATTAGATACGTCATATCTCAGTATGGCGAGCTTAAAAGAATATTACATATTATAGCAAATACTCAAATTGGCGTCCGCAGTCTGACAATGTGCTAGATGATTATAAAAACTTAAGACTGCATTTCTACAGAATTCGCGAGGCATGATTCTAAATTCATTTATTATTCGTTGACGTAAATCATTAAGATTTTGAAGTTTAGTATTATAAATTTTTCCCTTTAAATATCTCCACAAAAAATAGTCGAGTGGATTTAGATCAGGAGATCGTGCTGGCCATTCAATGTAACCCCTTCTTCCTATCCACTTATTCGGAAAAACTTCATTCAAATATTGGTGTACTCGTAAACCGTAGTGAGGTGACGCCCCTTCTTGCTGAAACCAAATATCATTGAAGTTTTGACGCGCGATCGGATTGTCGGAACTATTTCATCTTGAAGCATGGCTAAATAATTGTCAGCGTTTAAATTACCTTCAATAAAAAAAGGCTCAATAATGACTTTATTTAAAATTCCAGCCCATACGTTGACTTTTTGCTGATTCTGAGTATGTACATCAAATGAGGATTTTCACTCCAATATCTGCAATTATGTCGATTTACATTCCCGGTTAGCTCAAAAGTAACTTCATCTGAAAAAATAATGTTGACTACAAATAAAAGATTTCTATCGATATTTAATATCATATTTTCGCAAATTCAATGCGACGATCAAAATCATCTTCACATAGTTCCTGCGCCAGATGGATCTTATATGGATGAAATTTCCTCTTTTTTAGAATTTTATGAACTGACATAGGATCGATGTCGTGTTGTTGTGCAACTTTACGAATTGAATTACGCGATCTTCGATAAAAGGTTGTGGAACATTCAATCTTTTATCACGATTTGTCGCTATTATTGGTTTACCTTGTTTATTATGGTCTTTTACAAAACCCATTTCTTGAAAACGTTGTACAGTACGAATAACAATCGATTTAGTTCTGTCACATGTGCGTAAGACCTACAATCACTCCATCCTCGTATCATTAAAAAGGATATACGCTCATGTTCAGTGAGCATTATAAGATATTTTAAATAAATACTTTATAAACAAAGATAACTATGTGGCGATAAGCAGTCTCAGAATGGAGTATCATAAAAAAGTATACCTTTTCAATCGCAGGTCACAGAAAGAGTGAACTTGACAGGAGAGATCTCTAGCTTATGTAGTCTCCAGCTTTGTTGAAAGAGTGTGAAGGAGTTAGAGGGGATGGAAAGGAGTAGAAAGAAAAGGGGGGAGGGAAGGAGAAGGAAAGGATAGGAGGGACGAGAAGATAGAGATATAGACATTCGCGAGCACATACATGATTCATAAATCCAGTTGGGCACTTTCTCCGTAATACCTTAGCTAATGCCGCCGGTTCCGTAAATTTCAACTCTTAACTTTCAACTTGAAAAGAACTGACTAAAAAGAGGCTTTATTATAGTGTCTGGAAGGCTCCCGACCTCAACTATTAGATTCTAAAATCAAAAATAGAATGTTTTGTTTAAAGAAATCGATTTGACCTTGACTTGACGTTGGTGGCCAAGGTCAAATTGATAAGGTCAGTCAAGATCCTTTTCAACCCTACAACTTTTGTATAAAACATTTTTCTCATAAATGATTACTTTTCAAGATACTTAAAGGGTACGACTTTTTTTACACCCTGTACATGTATGTATATGCATATATGTGTGTGTATATATACAATATATTGTATATATATATATATATATATATATATATATGCTATTAATAATAATAATACTAAAACTAAGCTAATATCTAGGTTTTCTGACAATATGTGTATGTGTGTGTGTTTATGTGGGGTGAAGTGGTGTGACCAAAGAGAGGGGAACTTTGCAAATTCGGCGAGATTTTCAAGTGATTGAAAGATCTCGTCGAAGGATCTGTTGTCCTCCGAAGGGACGGAGGAGAAAGAGAGAGGAGGAATTGCGGGCTGTGGAGAATCTATCAGGGCAGGAGAGTAAGAAGGGGAAGGAAATTTGAAATTTATAGTTGGAAGGGACGGAGGATCGTCCTCGGTCAAATCCATCACTCACTGAGGGTGAAACTTTCTCCCGAATAATTGGCTTTTTGTGGGCCTTTCCCAGCTCAGCATGGGTCTCTTCGGAGATGAAAATTCTCGACTGATTTTTCACGATTATCAAGATCTCCCTTTTTTTTTTAATGCCTCGATCTTAACTCGCTTTCTTCGATCCGCCCGATGGCAATTGCGCTTTACCATCTACGTTAGAAATTTTCCTTTTTAATTTAAGGAGTTATGATATCGAAATTGATGAAGAGTATTTGCATTGGAAGAGATAAGTGAGAAAAAGGGAAGAGGAAAAAAATAAAATTGAATAAACGAGGAGATTTGAATCTCTCGAAGCGTCTTATGGCTTCGAGTGATAATAGAGACCGAGAAATGGATGAATTATTCAAAGTTTTACTGCTCTAAATAATCCGAGAGAGAGAGAGAGGGGGGGGGAAAGAGAGAGAGAGGGAATTTATAAGAGCGATTTATCGGTTCTTGGGACTGGAAAAAATGAGTAGGAATCACTTGAAGCATTTTACTGATTCAAATATTAAGAATAATAAGGAAATGTAATATTCTTGAGAACTGCTTTCTATATAAAGGTTATGCGTTTCGCGGATTTCCTTCGTGTCCAGATCCATTTTTGGAATGCCAACATTTCGTTGGCTTAATTGGAAATCTGAACTATTTGTAACTTAGTGAAGTGGATGCGTTCTTAGATTAGGATGAAGCTGGTTTTATGAAGGATGTTTATCGATTTGTGAGTTCCTTGGTGGTCCTTGAGTTGTAGGAACTAGAAAAAGATAAAAACCTTCTCTCGGATAAAGCATACAAAAAGCTTGACAAGATCCAATTAATACAATCGCGCAAAACACCAAGATCCTGGTGGAAAAAAGCAACATTCTTAGTAAAATCAAATCAAAGCAACATTTCCAGTAAAATCAAATCAACATTAAAACCTACAAATCCTCTCTCACCAAGACTATACGGACTACCAAAAGTACACAAACCAAACATTCCTCTCAGACCGATGTTAGCGCCATACACTCCCCGACATACAACTTATTCCTAGCACAAACACCTCACTGGAAAACTCCACTACAACCTCTCACTGAAAAATCCGAATCACACATAACTAACTCAACGGACTTCATACAAAAGATCTAAAAAATTCGACTACGTCCCACAGACCTGCTTGTAAGTTTCGACGTAGAATCCCTTTTCAAGTCCCAATAAAAGACACATTAAACATAATAAAGGCCTCACGTGAAGTCCCCTCCGACCTCATCTCGCTAATAGAGCACTGCTTAACAACCACTTACTTCTCCTATAACAACCAATTTTATGAACAAACTTCAGGAGCGGCAATGAGCTCTCCTATTTCTCCTGTAATCGCCAACATCTTTATGGAGAATTTTGAGAAAGAAGCCCTCGGAAAAACTTCAAAAAAACCAGAAGTTTGGTTCTGTTATGTAAACGACACATTCGTGATATGGAGACATGGCAGAGCCGAACTCTGTAAATTTTTTTATTTTTCTCAACAATCAACATCCAAATATCCACTTCACTATAGACGTAGAAGAAAACGAAGAACTTCCCTTCCTAGATGTCTTTAAAAAAGCTGATGGTACTTTAAGCCATCAAATGTACAGAAAAATGACACAGATAGATACCTACATGCCGAATCGCACCACCACCCAGCACAAAAACAGTCTGCAATCAACTCACTTGTACATAGAGTTTTCACCATCTCTTACAAAGAACATCTACAGACAGAACTCAACCACTTAAAACTAGCTTTACAGAAAAACGGACACGACAAAAAAGACATAATCAATAAACAATCATACAAAACAATCAATAAATATGCAAACAAGAAAACGGTCTTTGACACACAATCAGACGAAAGGATCCTATTCATTTTCTCTATGTTAAAGGAACAATAGATCGGATTGGCAAGATATTAAACAAACACAATATCCGAACTATCTTTAAACCACCCAAAAAAATAGGACAAATCTTAAGATCCAAGGATCAAAGACCTCCACTCAGCTCCGCAAAAATATACAAAATACCTTGTTTCTGCGGGCAAGTATACATTGGAGAAACCGGGAGAACCACGGTCAACTTAAATAAAAGAACACCAACGTAATTTCAGGCTAAAACACGTCACAGTTAGCATTATCAGAATATAACATCGAAACAGGATATCAAATACTGACAAAACGACCACAATAGCCAACATTACATCATACTTTCTAAAAAAGTATAGAGAAGCAAAATAGAGATACAAAAATACCCTAACAATCTGAATAGAAATAATAGCTACAACATAAATAAAATATGGAAAACCTTTCTCCCGATTATTAAGACTGAGCAATTCCTTCAATGCCCCCTCCCCCCACCAATTCTCGTCTTTCCTCTTACTATTCCAATAAGTAGCGTAATATAAAAGGAACGGCCTGGAGGAACAGCTCAGTATCAGGCTGCTCCTCGCCCTGATAAAGTGGACTTTAAGGTTCATGAAACGTTTCAAGAATGGATCTGGACACGGAGGAAATCCGCAAAATGGATAATCTTTATATAGAAAGCATGTGGAAGCCTCAAGAATATTATTTAATATATATTTTGATTTAGGTATACGTTTTATTATATTTTTAAATAAATGTTATGAGCTATACCGACTCAACAAAAAATAGGAAACACTCTTGACATGCACAAAATTGCGTAATATTCTGAACCGCAACTCGGTGAAAAATTATCATAAACAAAAATCAAAAAAACATTTAAAATTTCTACTTTCGAAATTGGTAATTGATATTTCAATCTGATTGATTCTTTATGGAAATATACGAATACAAATGGATACCCGTCAAATCTAAAAAAATTTTACAAACTTTACGAAGATCTATGGCATGAAGTAAAATTCACACAAAAATATGGTTTAGAGCAGTCTAAAGAGTGAATCTTTATCTTCAATTTGCTTTTTTACTGGGTGCTGTATGATTTTTTTTACGAAGTTATTGAACATTGAAGCAAAAATGATCACTTTTGCTTCAACGTTCAATAATTCGGTGAAGAAAAATCGTACAGTACTCAATAAAAAAGCAAATTTAAAATAAAGATTCACTCTTTCGAATGCTGTAAACATTTTTGTGTGATTTTTACTTCGCGCCATTTTCAGACCTTTATAAAATTTGTACAAAATTTTAAGATTTGAAAGATATCCATTTGCGTCCTTATAGCTCCGTAAAGGATCAGTCAGATTGAAATATCTATTACCGATTTCACAACCCAAAAGTGGTCATTTTTGCTTCAAAAATTCGAAAAAAAATTGTACAGCGCTTGATAAAAAAGCAAATTAGTTATAAGAAATTGACCAATTTTCTTGTAGTATGACTTAAAGCTTATTAATGACTTATTATATTGTAGAATGCCCATTATTCTCTGCAAGAATGTTAGATCTATAAATTAATTGTTAAACAAAACTAAATGCTGCAATGTTGTACAAAAAAATATTCTTTATCCAAAGTCGTCACTGGTCACTGCTTACTTGAAAAATACAGGCAATAGGAACAGGGAATAAGAAATTTCAATCTATCAGAAACTGTGTACTCTGTGCAGAATGTTTTCTGATATGAGTACTAAATCTGTTACTCCCTAATTACGAATAAATGCCGAGCGCAGCTGTTATATAATGTGAATATAACGGTAATATATAAAGATCTTATATATGCTACATAATATATAATATAACGGTTATCTACCTTCGACATAACATGTTATACAAATGTGTCACATTAAGATTATGTTGCTGTTACTTTTCTGTATAATATATATCGAAATAATGCAATAGTTATAACATTTAACAGATAGAAGAACTCTTCATATACAAAATAAATAAAGGGCAAAGTAAGAGTCAAACACATTTTAAATTGTAACACAATTAAATAGAATAAATTACAAATAAAGAAAAATAAAAATAAATAAAATAGTTTAAATTCAAAAATAAAACATTTCAAGTTTCGGTTACCGGATTGAGACATCACCCCTCTTCAGACATTCACTTATCACAAAGATCGCTGTATAAATTAGTTATCGAAAATGCCCGCATATTCCTTATAATAACAACTCGAGTGAATCTTGATGTAGAACTCGACATTATTCGCATATGACTGGATAGTCAAATGTATTACATATCTCTTGGAAAAAAATCTAATCGATAAAAAAGATAAAAAAAAATCTTACTAAGTACTAAACCAGATCAAAGTAACATACATGGAATTTTAACAAGTAAAAACTCACCAAAATCCATGTGTAAATTATTCAAATAATATGCATATAATATGTGCATATAAGTATGAAAACTAATTAAAATGTATATAATATACAATTTAATGGAACGCAGTTATGTAAGACGGACATAGTGTGTCGATTATAATGTGTGTTCGCTGATACAGATCAACACGGATTGAGAGAGGAGACGGACTGTCTGTATCGAAGAGTTAAACTTTATTTACAAGGTATGCCTTATGGAGACCTTCAGTGTTAGTTTGTAAATCAAGACTATTTTTCTGCTTTTTAATATTGAGCATCTCAGAAATTAAGCATTTCCTATAGCAAGACTCTTCATCCAAGATTTTAACGTTGTTAAAATCCCATTGGAAATCATGATCATACTGCAACCTGTGCTCCGTTATGACAGAACGGACAGAAGTGTCATGTCTAATATAATTACGATGTTCTGTAATTCTGATTTTCAATTGTCTGTCCATCTGTCCAACGTACGACGCATCACAATTGTTACACGAAATCTTATAAACTACATTCCTCTTAGATGTATAGGGGCAAATATCCTTTTGTACTTTTATATATTTATCCATTTTATTAAGACTATAAAAAAAGATACCCTGATGTCGTTTTTGTTGAACCGTTTAAATTTCTCTGTGTAAAAAGGAATAAATGATACTGTAAGCCAAGATTCATTCATACAGACATTTTTAGCCAAATCTTTATGTACTATGTGTTTATTTTTAAATAAATTTTTATATGTTGATTAACTGTGTCAAATGTTGATTAACTGTGTACTATGTGTTTATTTTTAAATAAATTTTTATATGTTGATTAACTGTGTCAAAAATAAAAGTTAATGGGTAATCATTATCTAATAAAATGTTAATAATAAGTGTTAAATTTTTCATGTGAATCATAACGTCAGAAAGTAAAAAAGCTCTGTCAACCAAAAAAAAAATTGTACCTTTCTTTTGTGCAATCGGATTTGAGTAGAAATTTAAAAATCTCCTTGAAAAAGTAGGTTTACGATACCAGTCAAAAACAAATCGATTATTACTAATAAATAATATAGTTCAAAAAATCTAATTTTTCTCTCCCTATTTCTATAGTAAATTGAAGACGTGGATGAAATGAATTAAAGCGTTGTAGAAGAATATCAATTTTTGAAGGAGAAACTGCAGTACAAATATCATCTACATATTTATGGTCAAATATAATGTCCACTTTTAACGACATCAGGGACACTGTCTCCAATCTCCTCATTACCAGGTCCGCTATCATAGGTGATAAAGGAGAGCCCATGTCGAAGCTTTGCTTATAAATTTTGTTGTCAAATGAAAAAAAGGTGGAATCGAGAAAAAACCGTATCACTCCCAGAAACTCATTCTTAGACAGAGAGCATTCCTCAGAAATGAAACTCTGTTACAATCAACCGCTATATCTATTGGAACATTCGTAAACAGTGAGATAACGTCCAAGGAAATTAATTTATATTCATCTGTAATATGTATTCTTTTTAATTCTTCAACTAATTGAAAGCTATTTTTGATATAACTATCCGCCTTAGGAATTGTTTTGGACAATATGTTATGCAAATATGTAGCTAGTGCGTATAGCAGACTGTCTATCGAGGAAATAATTCTGAGAGAACAACTCGGTTTGTGAATCTTCGGCAATCCATAGACTCTCGGAACCAATCCGTCACTATAATATAACTATTCTATACTTAGAATATTCTATACTTGAAATATTCTTTTGTTTTCCATCTAGTAAGCGTAGACTTTAAAGCTGTCGTAAGTTTTTTGGTAGGATGTTTCTTAATGGATACATATGTGTCTGAGTCTCCTAATGTGGTCATTTTATTTATATATGTGTCTTTGTCCATAGCAACTATGACGTTACCTTTAGATTTTTTACCATTTAGATTTTTTTCCAAGAGATATGTAACACATTGGACTGTCTAATCGTATGTGAATAATGTCGAGTTCAAGATTCATCAAGATTCACTCGAGCTATTATTATAAGGAATATACAAGCATTTTCGATAACTAATTTGTACAGCGATCTTTGTGATAAGTGAAGAGAGCTCAATCCGGTAGCCGAAACTTGTAATATTTTATTTTTGAATTTAAACTATCTTATTTATTTTTATTTTTCTTTATTTATAATTTATTCTATTTAATTGTATTACAATTTAAAATGTGTTTGATTCTTACTTTGCCCTTTATTTATTGTTATTTAGTTATATAACAATTATTTTGTAACTATATACAAAAATATATTATGTATATTAATATCACTACAATATAACATTCTGTTATTATGTGTTATTTCCGGTTATATTGTAGTTATATATCATGTATTATTTCAGGTTATATTGTAGCCATAATCTGTGTTTGTTGGGTTATTACACATGAAACGACATAAACTGCATTACTTAAAACAGTTGGATCATCCAGCATAAAGATATCATATTGATTTATATAAGATGCTGGTCCAGCGGTCTTATGCAATGTTTATATATAGCTAATATGTCATTTTATGTATGATCGCTCTAATAAAATATATATAAATGAGATTATGTAACTGTAATATAACAATTACATGACGTTGAAATTATTTATATTATAGTCACATGACATTTCAGCACGTTATATAACTATTCTGCATCTTTTCTATAACTATGCAACAGTTATTGTATATAATGTTTATTACAATGTTTGTGTATTTATTTTATATAAATGTAATTTGCAGTGAGTGGGAAATTACAACTAACATGTACGTTACATGTAATCGACATGTCACCTGTTACATTCTGTTTTATTACAGTAATATAACAGTTATATAACTGCGTTTGTTGAGTCGTTGTTTGTAACGAAGTTACAGCTACAAGTTATTTTTTTGGTTAACTTACGTTACTATTGCTTTTTGATAATTGTAAGGATAATATAATTTACACTTTGTTGGTAATGGTCCGATAAACAATTATTCACGCATGAATATGTATAAATATGTATGAACATACATAAACACGCATAAATATTTATAAACATGTATAATTATATTATATATGAAATATGTATGACCATATTCATACATTCTTCTTTCTTTTGTAAAATTACTTTTTAGTGTAAGAAATAATGATATTAATGTGAAAACATAAAAAATTATTAAAGGAATAATTTTCCTTACCAATATTTAAACTAAAAATATTACAAGTACATTTTTTTTAGACCGGTATTTTAACACTTATTTTAGACTGATTTTAAGAAGGTAACGAATAATTACTTTTTAAATAATGGTAATTATAATGAGTTATATTTAAAAATCAGTAATTGATAACTTGTTATTTTTTTTATTTGGTAAGAGATAATTGTAACTTATTACTTTAAAAAAATAACTTTCTATTTTTTAAAAATTAATCATATGTTTTTATTTACAGAGTATACAATTTACTTGGTCAGTTTATAGTGCGTCATGGGTTTGTGAATCGCAAAAAGTGAAAAGTAACATTTTTATGATACTTCAAGGAAGCCAAAAACCAATTTTAATATCTATGAGTGGTTTGTTACCTGCCCTCACATTAGAATATTTTGCGAGTGTAAGACTTTTAAAATTATATATTATTTTCATATCTTTGCTACAATATATTTTAAAAAGTTTGTATTACTTTCACAGTTCCTAACTTCGGTTTTGTCCTATTTTATGACAATGAGAGCAGCGATTACCACGTAAATTGATAAATACATTTATTTACACTACAATACATGTTACATTAAATTTAAAATAATTAGTACATTTTATATATGTATATAAAAACAGAAAATTGTAAAATAGATATTATTATATATATCGTATATTTCACATCAACCGTATCATTTGCGTGCCCAAAAATCAGTGCAATGAAAATAAAAACGTTCAAGGTGTTCAAATTATTCATATGTGCATGTACTTTCGAAAAAAATGTGCTGTTTTGAGAGATCCAATATACCTCCGACAAGTGATGAACATCGCAAATGTAACATTTTCTTACTTAAACTATTGTACTGATTCCTAATTGATTTGAAAAGAATTCTAGGTTTTTCGAGGTTGTTAATTACGAATCTACTGTAAAAATTTCAAAATTCAAAATAGTAGATCCAATATGGTGACCAGCATACGAAACCTTAAGCACTATACTCTTAGACGTACAACTTCTTTTAATTCCCATTCTTTTTAATCCCGAGTGTGAAAGAGGGTAAACTATATTAAGCTAGCCTTACAATAAAAAATATTTCATCGCTAATTTTCAGGAGGTGATAATTGACTTTTAAGTTTACATTCAACAATGTCGTACTATGACATGTACATGTAAAGCGTTTTGTCCATTAAACTGCCTTTCACAATTCATTCAATTAATATTACATTATAATTAGCAATATAAGTGAACATTAGTGCACATACATATGTAATAATTATTAATGTACATGAGTTAATAATTATTAATGTACAGAGACAGAGTGACAGAAAGAGAGGGGAGGGAGGAAGGAAAGGAAAGGGAGAGAGAGGGGAAGAGAGAGGGGGAGAGAGAGACAGGGAGGCGAGAGGGGGAAAGAGAGAGAGGAATGGACGATGACGACACAACAACGACGACGTCGATAATATTATCTTTTCAAAAATTTATAAAAAGCAGTGAAATTCTTAAAAAAATTTCTTTAAAAAAGAACAAAAATATGCCTAGTGCATAAAAAAGCTATCGAACATTACATTCCTTGTAATAAAAATTCAAACATTACATTCGAACATTACATTCCTTGTAATAAATACAAAATAAATGCAATGATCTAAGTATTTCATGACGCACGACAGATTGATAAGATAGATTGAAAGTGACTAAAATGGTCAAAGTGAAGAAAAAACTTGGCGTGTCCGGGTTAAATTAATTGTATAGAATTCCGAAAAGGTGAACTTCCTGATTTTCTTGTCGATTGACATACTACTTATTTTATTATTTTAATGCCCTGATTATAAATATGACAATAAACGTTGCTGACAAGATTATTTTCAAGGTCAAATATTTAAAAAATGATTTTTTTCACATTTTTTTCGCGCGTTTTGCATTGAAAGTTGTGTGCCCCTCGGCAAGGAAGAAGTAGGATGAGAGTCGCTTCGCGTAGAAAATCGTGCGCCCCTAAGCAGGGAGGGAAGTTGGGTGGGAATCTCTTCGCGTGGAAGTTGTGCGCTCCTAAACGGGAGGGGGGGAGTGGAGAGATAACTGAGAGCGCTTCGCGTGGAAAGCATAGACATATAAGATAGATTAGCTGTATCTGGATCTTGCGAGAGGCAAAATATCGGGGCAACCTATTCTTCTCTGCGCGTGCATCTTGACAGTAAACTTATTTTGATAATACTCAAGAATTCTACTTTTCTCACCCATTTTGACGAAATTAGACTCATTCGATGCATTTCTGCACAAAATAAACGAATGTGGAAAAAGGAAGTGACGCTCTGCCTAGATCGAGATATTAATCATTGAAGTTTACGACTATTCAGGTTAGGAAATCTGTCACATCGATGGCATAGAGACATGAGAACATGTAAGTAAGAAAAGGCTACAATAAATATTTTCTATTTTTAATTTCATCAAAATCGATGAGGAAGATAAAATTCTTGAGTATTACCCTTACTCTTATATCTTATTTTATTTTTTTTTTAGTAATATTAATGTCAAGATGCGCGCGTAGAGAAGGATAGATTGCCACGATATTTTGCCTCTCGCGCCGTTCAGTCAAATCCAACATATAGAAAAGTAAATCCATCTTATATGTCTATTAGGGTCGAAAAACCCAAATTTTTGAAACTTGAAACATAATAATGCGAAAAAGTTGTCCCTTGGAAAGACAAATCGATGTCAAAAAAAATTTTGAAATCGGTTAATATTTTACCCTTGCGCATCTCGAGGTCAAAGTTTTGAATTTTTTTACTAAATTTTGCAATTTTCGTATATTTTTTTGGTTGTTTATATTTCACTGTTCGACATCAGAAAATAATATTTGAGCACATTAATACGTGAATTTAGTTTAAAACTTTCAAGCAATAAGCAGGTAACCCTTTATCTCCACTCCTTAATAGACTCCTCTCTTTCCGTCCGCTACGTCCCATTAGCATTGGCGAAACAGTGATTGCGACAGGAGCGCTTCATATTTTTGAGCGAGTCGCGTCTGTCTCTAGAATGCTTCATTTGTTAAAGCGAACGGCATCAAGAGAGCTTTATTTTGTTTTAATGAATAGTATCATAAGTATTTTGTCTGTTTCAGCGGCGAATCTTGATTTTTTTAATTAGAAATCTAGAAATCGTTACTCGATCACTTGTGTTCTTTTTTGACAGAAATTGTCTGTATTTAAAGCGTTTCTTTTATTTTATCACATTGTATTGACTTATTTCTTAATATTATTGTTTTAAGGCTCTTCCATCAATAGAAGATCGAAGCTCAAAAAAAATACATAATCAGAAAAACATTTTTCTGTCCGATTTTTGGCAATCCAAAGGATGTGCCAACTTCTCAACTTCTTACATATAAGGAAGTTTGAGATGTTAAACACAATGAATTTCTCAAATACACCACAATGCAAGATGTTGGAAGCTAATATTTTATATTTCAGTCGAACAGTTAAATAAATAAACGTTTCAATCTTAAATTAGGTCATCTTCAGTATTACACAATTTCTTTATCCAACTTACGCATACAAATATATTCGCATAATAACGCAATATATTTGCATAACAACGCAACAATAAGTTTTATATCTCGCGTTAAAATCAATCCCAAAGGAATTAATGCAATTAACATACAAAATGATATGGAGCGATTATCCGAAGCATATTTTCCTTTACTTAATATAACTTCCCCCACGTAACTCCGGAGTTACTCTCTCCATCAGTTTCTATACAAAAATTGTTTATAAACGGTCAGGATTGGAATTGAACATAAATTATTAGTGTAATCGTTACAAATTTTTCATGTCCTGATAATACTCATGGAGGTTACACAGTTATTATTTTATTGTTTGTACTTTAATTTTAAATTATTATTAATGCAATAACATTCATTCCCATTAGAATCTGAAAATTATATGTAGAATAACTAAAGATAAGCGGTAGGAGTATTTGACGGATTGTATCAATAGACAAACTTTCAGGAGCATATTACTGTACAAGGGTTAACTGCTTTCTCTTTTAAAGTTCCCCTTAGGAAAAAAATATAACTAGAAGTAAACGAGTGTTCCTTTGGGATTGATTTTAATGCGAGATATAAAGCTCATTGTTGTGTTGTTATGCGAATATATTATATTTGTTATGCGTAAGTTGGATGAAGAAATTGTAATACTGAAGATGACCTAATATATTATATAAGGTCGAAATTTATTTAACTGTTATTCGATTGAAATATAAAATATTAGCTTCCAACATCTTGCGTTGTGGTGTATACCGTTGAAAAATTCGTTGTGTTTAAAAAATTTTACCACGTATTAACTTTGATTGTTTTTTGAGATATTGTTTCGAAGAAAGATTTAAGCTGGCTTTAGAACTAAAACAAAGTCTGTTTTTTTAAAGCTAAGTTGCACAAAAAATCATGGCTTTGTGTGGGTATGATTTAGAATTTATTCCCATAATTACAGAAACAAGAATCATACAAATGGTACAATCATTCATACTACAATTTAAGGAAATCTTACAACAGAGACGAAGACAAACAAAATTATAAGCTTGAAAACTTCAAGCTGCAAGACTCTTTGATATAGCATCCTGCAAGTATCCAATGACTCTGTCCTGTATCTGTGGAAAAAACATTCAAAGTTGTAGTTGTTCAATTTGCATTGACTGTTGTTGTGAAAAATTAAAGAAAATTCCAATTCTTGAAATTAAATTTATGTATAAGCAAAAAAATAGATGTGAAAAATAGGTCAAGTTGACAAAAAAGAATCAAAAAACTTATCCAAAAACTTTTCAGGAAAAAAGGAAGACTTTCTCGCTTTAATAATTCAATCTCAGAATCTTTGAGTTCATTTCGCTATCTTTGATAATATAGCCTCGGACGAACATTCTCTCAAACAGTTAATGTTAGTCGGCCTCGTCCTGAAGACAGGGCAAATATGCCACCTCACCCACAAAAGTATATGCGACAGACTACTATTCCGCTATCCAACAAACCCGCCCGAGAAAGGCGATGGAAAAACCCATCAGCGTCTGTAGGGCGTTTCTGCAAGAATGAGCAGTTTCACCGCGACACGTCCCAAGTCCTGAGTTTTCGAGGCGCCTCGCGCCCACAAGGAACCACAAGGAGGCCTACTCATTTGCGCCTCGTCCCCAGATGCACGTCATGACCCTGTAATAAAAGTATTAGTGTCAGTGTATTTCTCTAAACTGTTCAGTGGTACGTGTGTTTATCATGACGAGATACGGACATGCTCTATCAGGGATACTCTTGTGATGAGAGGCAGGCCTCCCTTAACTGAGCTTTCATACATCACTTCCAGGGGTCAACCTGTTCTGGTGAACAGTCTCAGAATCTAGTCCTCTCTTTGAAGTTGCTTTAGCATAATAATTCTTGAGAGAAGTCGAGTTTGAAATGCTTCGGCATTTGACACTAGGAATTGTATCGCCTCAGGCAGTTTCCACTCATTATGAAGAACTGTATCACGCAAAACAATTCTTTGCGTCTCGAATTCTGGGCACTCTAGGATGAGGTGCCAAACTGTGTCCTTTTTAGTTCCACATTTGTACGAGCTATTTTTAATAAGCTTTAACTGTGAGAGGTTTGCATGGAAGTTATCATATCCAGTTAGAATCTGCGTGGATCAGTAGTTGGACTGAACTCATTCGGTCTGAAACCTTTCTTGTATGCTACTGACCGAGATGAATTCAATTCCATGTTCGCCACATAAGAGTCATTTGGCCTTTCCGGCACCGACTCGTGGCTATGCTGTGTCAGTATAATCTCTTTAGGAGGAGCCAACCCTGATCCCAGCACAAAAGAATTTCCACTCAGCAGTCCCAGGATGCTCCGTCAATTTCATGTTCGGCACATAAGAGTCATTTGGTCTTTCCGGCACCGACTTGTAGCTATGCTGTGTCAGTATAATTTCTTTAGGAGGAGCCGACCTTGATCCCAGCAGCAAAGAATCCTCAGCGGAAAAATCAAGGTGCCAAGAGGGTCAACAGCCCCAGGATGCCCTCCGTCAATTCCATAGCTTCCCTAGGCTTCACCAACCCCGACCCCAAAGAATCTTCAACGGAGGGATCAAGGTGCCGAGAGGATCAGCAGCCCCAGAATGCCTTAATACCATCAATTCCATATTCGCCACCATAATGTTTAGCCGTTTTGAGACGTTTCCAGAAACACCAATTCGGAGGTAACTGTGTGACTTGGAGATGAGAAGCTGTGTATTGCGCATTAATTGTCCCGCTATAAGCCTTGGGAGAGAGTCATAGTCACTCCCATTCTCTCAAACAGACTTTTAAAAGTGTTGAACGGCAAGGCTCTGAATCTGAAAAGGATAATAAAGATGAAATTTTTCTCCCTTCAAAAAAATTGATGCCATCATCAAGCACACAGGTAAGGATTGAACTCAAGTCGACTGCATTAGTAAGTGATAGATATGGAGTTTCTGATAGGGCAGCAACAGCAATCGCCTCAAATGTTCTCAAAGATAGGGATTATAAATGATTCTGATAAGTTACTTATTATTGACAAAAATAAATTAAGAAAAGAAAAGACACATTTAAGAACTAGCTTACAAAATAGTATTTTGGTTACTCTTCGAGTATATATTTTGATGGGAAAAAAGATAACACTCTAGTTGTTAAAATAATGTATTTAAAGAATTTTCGCAGATTAGTGAAAGAGGAGCACATTTCATTGATTCAACAACCAGAGTCTAACTATGTCAACACACACACTACGTGTTTCTCCAACGTCAGGCTCTGGAAGAAACATTATTGATAGTATCATCTCATATCTAAATGAGTTAAACATTCTTTTTGAAGACCTAGATGTCATTGGTAATGGAACAGCAAGTAATACTAGATGGAAGAATGATGTTCAGTGAATGTAATTCATAATATAACTGGATGGAAGAATGGTGTAATTCATAATATAATTCTTAAAAGATCTCTCCAATGAAGTATTTGCTTATTACACTTCAATGAGCTGCCACTCAGACATTTATTTGAGCATTTAGATGGTCCAACTACAGATCCAAAATCGTTTTGTGGTCTTATTGGTAAGTCTCTTTTGGGTTGCGAAAACTTACTTGTCGTTGAGTTTGAGAGCATTGATTGTGACATTCCATCTCTTGATGAGGGATTTCTCAAACAACTCAGTAAGGATCAAAAATATTTTCTGAATTCAGCTATTAAGTCAGAATTCTGTCTTCCAGATCTAGCTGCCTCAAATCCTGGGTCATTCTCGGTGGCTGACAGCTGCAAATTGAAATTTGAGGTTATACGTAGGCTACTAGAAAAGTTTCTGCAAACAATATGAAAAAAAACATGTAAAATTCGGTAAATGGCTTTATTGTTTTTCGAAGTATTCGTCTTTAAGATCGATACATTTTTGCATACGCTCGGACCAATTTTCGAAGTATTTTTTCCACTCTGAGGCTGTAACCTCAGAAATCAGTGTACGAAATGTTTCAACAGCTGCTTCAGGCAACTCAAATCGCTCACCACGCATCTTCTTTTTAATATTTGGGAACAAAAAAAAGTCATTAGGTGATAAATCAGGTGAATACGGACAATGAATCATCAATTCGACGATTTACTGGATAAAAAATCAACGGTTTGACGTGCTATGTGACAGCTGGCGTTGTCATGATGAAGGATGATGCGACGATTTCGGTTTGTTCTACGCAATTCATTTATGACTTCTGGCAAACAAATTGTTGTATACCAGTCAGTATTTACAGTCTTTGGATCCTCTAAAGCCACGATTGCCACATGTCCGGTATAACGAGCAATCATTTGCTTGGCAGCACTGCGTGAACGAACAACTTTTATTGATTTCGGTTCATTTTGAAATACCCAAACAGTGGATTGTTGTTTACTTTCGGGCTCATACGAATAGATCCATGTTTCGTCCTCAGTAACGATATTGTAGACCAAATTTGACCGACCTCGGTTGAATTTCTTGAACATTTCTTTGCTCCATTTAATACGAGCCTGTTTTTAAGCTTCGATCAAATTGTAGGATCCAACAACTGCAAAGTTTCCGTACGCTCAAGTGATCATGCAAAATCGTATGTATTGCTTTCACGTCAATGCCTAAGAATGCCTGAATCTCGCGGTATGTCATATGTCATATGCGGTCTCGCTCAATCATTTCACGCGCAGCATCAACATTAGTGGCAACAACAGACGTGGATGGATGACCTTCACGGAATTCGTCACAAAGAAAGATACGTCCACGCTGGAATTCGGCAAACCAATTATAAACAATTCTATTGGATGGTGCTTTNTCATCCCCAAAAGCCAAATGAAGTCGATCGATGCATTGTTTTGGAGTTAGGATTACAATTGTAATCGTAAAAAATCATTGCCCGAAAATTTTCACGTGAAATTTCCATTTTCTCACAAAATAACTTCTTTTAAAATACTATGCAAACAAAACTAGTTGGCCTGGGTATAAACTGTCAACTGAATTATAGGATAAAAACGTCTAATTTTACGATATGATAGTAGCAGAACGTTGGCGCCACTGGAAGTATTAGATTGCAGAAACTTTTCCAGCAGCCTACGTATATATCAACGATCAATCCTAATGAACTGATACAGATGGTGAAGTTCATATTTACATGATATATGCCTGTATGGTTTGTTATAAAGAAGAATAGTTCTTTCATAGATGAACCAAAACATATATTCAAGGCTATTGAAACAGCACTTATCTGAAAATCTCCTGCAAATTGTAGATCCAGTCATCGAACGCAACGCGTTCTTTGCCCATTCTGAAAACATGCTCTTGGCAATGATAATGGACGAAAGGAGAAGTATCAGAGAACCTAAAAAGAATCATTGAGGCAAGAAAATCACCTATGAATCGAAGAAAGCCAGTTCGCGATTTTTTCATTCCATAGATTAACTTTACTGCAACAGATTATTCAGAAATTATCGACTGGAGCTCCACCAAACTCTCCTTGCCACCTCTTTTACGTCATGTTTCCACTGAACACATCACTTCAATAAGGGAAGATCGATTTCAGATTGGGATATGAGGGATTTTCCTTGCCATACTCAATCAGTAGAGCACTGTGTTAAATTAATAACAGAGGTAGCAGGAAAAGCTGTTGAGTTCAAAAACAGAGATGGTTTTATCCGGACAACATTGTTGTCCAGGAAAATCATGCCATTCTTCACAAAGTACAATTCACTGTAAAAGATTAAAAATAAGTATTCAGCATGTTAATACTAACATTAAATAATAAATATTAAGTAGGCCCTATTTGGTTGGTTGTAAAGAGCGTGGGTGGAACTCCATGTGCAGCCACTTTCCCGTGGTGAGTTTTGAGTCGCGTTAGATGTTTAAACCGAGCCAAGGGCTGCATGTTTTAGGAATTGTATATTGCGTTTATATATAATAATATATAATATTATAACAATAATATATAATATTATATATATAATAATATATAATATTATAGTTAAATATATTAATGCAACATTATTATATGTTACTTTAAATACGAAGCGCCACTACTTCTGAATGTTAAGATGTTGAACTATTATATATATTCATATAAATGAATTAATTTCAGAAATGATAATTGAGTACCGATATAGTTGTCGGACTTTCAACGCAATCAATCTGAAATATAATAATCCCCCCCAATTTCCCAAATTAATTTTAAAAAACTGTAATAAACTTATTGCGAAAAATATTGCCTCGGCCGGGAGTCGAACCTGGATCTGTTGCATTCTGTGCGAGCGTCCTAAGTCTTTAGACTACCAAGACTTTAGCAATATTATCAATTTAATTTGGAACTCGCAACCGCTAAGATCGTTGTTTAGCATAATGATATTGATCGACTTTTTTACGATATTCATTGTTATAGTAGATATAGAATATATCTGTAACACAATCTGTTCGAGTTTTTAAACTGTCTATGTCTATATGCGTGGTCTGTATGCGTGGTCTCGATCACTATGAGACCATCCAGCTTATCAACTAGTCATGGATAACAATTGGGAGATAGATCGAAGGTTTCCACGAATGCAGTTGGTTTTCTTTGTAAACGACGTCAAGCTGAAGAAGGCTAGAATTTAGCCGAAACGTACTTGTATTCAATTATGGTTAAATATATCTAAATATACTGAGGTTTGTTCCAATAATTTTAGCGCATCGATTACAATGCAGATTCCTAATTGCCCTATATTAATTTATGGTTATCAACTTAGCAATATTCCTCGCAATAACCGATATGTATAGAAAGTTATTATAGGCGAGCGTGTATAAACAAGACCATTTATGTTAAATACATTACTTTAAATACTATTATATGTATTTATGTGTTCAAATATTATTTTCTGATATCGAACAGTAAAATATAAACAACTTTAAGAAAATATAGGAAAATTGCAAATAATATAAATGATATAAATAAATGACGTTTGATATTTGCACAGCAAAACAATTCAAAAATCAACAACCAAATATACGAGCAGTACAAAATGCTTTATTAAAATCTTAAAATTATTTTAACATACTATTGATATGCATCTAACAATAGATGATTCGATTCACAGAATGAATCAATATAATTAAATGAACTTATCTATTTCGCTTAACAATATTACAAATTGAGAATAATTTTTTGTCAGTTGATGATTATTGATGGTAAACCAAGTCAGTAATTTAATCAATATTCATAATTAAAAGTTACAAAATTCAATTCTCGTTTGTAAGAATTTCGTTTAGTCTCATACTGTAAAATTAATGTCAAGATTACTTGTCAAGATTCTAAATCAAATTAAATTTAAATTAAATAGGAATTTTAATTAAAAATTTTTTTTATAAAAAACAAAAGCTTACATTAATGGTACAATACAATTTCTTCCAGATTTTCAATATATAATAATGCTTCTCTTTAATTACAAAATTAATGACAAGAGCGAAAACATCATGTGTCGCTTCCCCCAGGATGATCGAGAATATATACACATTCAATACTGATTTGGTGGGAGAATAGAAAGTATTCTATTTGTTATTTCTATTGGAATTGCATTTCGTTCGTTAAACAATCTATCTTTTAAGAAATTTCCTTTAAGACGAGAAAACAGGCATTTTGAGCAACTTAGTGTCTTTAATACGATTAATATCGTTTTCTTTATTCTTTTATATATTGTAAAAAAATCATTTCTATTATTAATCTTTTATGGTAGTTATGTTCTAATAAAAAATTAATTATCTAAAAAGAAATTAATATCTAAAATCTTTGTGTTTCAATCGAAAGAATCGTTATGTTTTAATATGTGTTAATATAATATGTGTTTTAATGAGTGTTCTGATATTACTGTATGTTTCGACGAATCCAATTTATATTATTTATATGTTCCTTGATTCTTGTTTGTAGTTGCTTTTTTGATTGTTCTACATATGATGACGTCACAGTTCTTATAATTAATTTTATAAACATGATTTTTCCGAAAAGATTCCGTAATATCTTTGTGTACTTTGATAATTTTGTTTAAATTGTTTATCGATCTAAACTCGAAAGTAGTTTATTTAATTTATTAGATAACGATGTAATTGAATTCGAAATTTCTTTAACATAAAGAATTACTGTAAGATCTTTTTTTATGATATTTTTTTATGGTACGATTATCTTCTGTTTTTTTACCATAATTAAAAAATTTAGATTTGTTAACGAAAAAGTTTTTTTTATCCTTTTATTCATCGCGTCAAAAATGAGATCAACAGAGAAACTATTGTCCATCAATAAATTTATGTATTTTTTAATGTTATTTTCATAAGAGGATGGATGGGATAATAAAATAGCATGATCAATTAAACTATATAAATAGTACCTACTTTTTGGCATTGTGGATGATTAAAAAAATATGAAATGTAACGAAATATCCAGAAAAAGTATCTTTATGGAACCAATTTATAATTTTATTTGTAGATCTTATTAATAAGATGTCCAAAAAAATTGAGACAATGGTTTTCCTCAATCTCAATTGTAAATTTAAGTCTTTGATGATATGTGTTAAATTTTGTAAGGATATTCTCTATTTCATCCCTAGGAATAACAAGTAATATATCGTCCACATATCTAAAGTATATTAGTAACTCTAATATACTCAATATGCTATTTTCTAAGTCTTGCATAACAATATCTGCAATAATTGGCGAAAGAGGGGAACCCATTAGAGTGTCACATGTCTGTTTATATATTGTTAAAAATGAAATTAGCATCCTTTCTCAATAAAAATGAACTTGAAATTTTACAATGCAAATTTCAAAATTTGTCCGAAGAAGACTTCGAGTTACTAATATGAAAAGGGATTTTTCCATACGAATACATTGATTGCGCTGACAAGCTGCAGGATATGCGTTTACCACTGCATGAATCATTCTACAATTTTTTGACCGGTGACACTGTCCGAAAGCGATTATGAGCACGCCGTGAACGTTTGGCAACAATTCTCTGTTCAAATCTTGGGTGAATACAGCGATCTATATTTAAAAACGGACGTGTTGCTATTAGCCGACATATTTGAAAATTTTCGCGATAAATATATCATCAGTCTATCCCTGTATAGGTAAACGCCGTACACGTCATCTATACCACTCTCTTTTCCTCGTGCTCTCCGCAGGATAACCTCGACGTACTTTTGATTCAGCGGGCCCAAGCCTCTCGGTTTGCAACCGTTTTTGAACCTTCGTCGCTAGCGAGTCGTCCATCGTTTCAAAAATGTTCTCGAACGATTCTATCGGTTATACAACCTTCGTACATGGTATAGAGATTATCGACTGTATACGATCGTGTGATCATCGAATTTATGCAGAGTCGCGGACGATTCAAATGTTACGCTGTCTTTTTCATCCTTCTCTTCCTCCTCCTCCTTCTGTTCCTCCTCCTCCTCCTTTTTCACGTGCTTAGGGACAGACATTGAGTCATCGTAGCACAGCTCTCTCTTTATCGTGCACACGCCGGGGCTGTGAACGATCTGTCCCAGCGATTTGATAATAAGCTTAAAATGCCTGTCCAACGCCATGTCCTCCTCGATTCTATCGGTCTTTAGAGAGCGAGAGATGTTTTTTGTGGATCGACTCGCTCGTCTTCTCGATCTCCCTCGCAATTTTATCACGCTCGTACACATCAGCCATGTTCATCTCTAGCGAAGTATCGACAACGATTGATCACGTTATGATATCGCAAACTCATTAAATCCTTTCCTGTATCTCTCGTCTTTAAGCACACTGTCTTTGCCTATCACTAGAAATCCATATTTTTGTCATCAACAGTTGCGACACAACGAGCCAAATTCGTCGTACTATATATCGTATTCACGTGATCGTTTGTAAACGTGTTTCAAGTTGGTACTGCCCTGTGTGAACAGGATCAGCAGGTTCGCATTGTCGCGTATAAAATATTTGGATATTCTCGCGTAAGTCTGACAGAGATAAAAACAGTCGACGTTCTCGTGGCAGCTCATCGAGAAGTATTCTCTCATCGCATTCTGCTTGTCGCATGCCACGTCATCAAAAATAAAAATAGAATCAGAGCGCGCTTCATTCGGTGGAATGACATCACTATTTTTGGAGAACGTAAAGTAGTCAATTTCGTTGATAGACGTCAGTAAATTTTTGAGATATTGATACTTTGGCTATTGCAGCGATTTCGAGTAGATATATACGTTTTCGAAACGAACACTGTTTGGGTTCTCGAGTAAGCTTATGAGAACGTTTTATCGAAATTTGACGGGTCACAAATGATCGCGTATAGTACTTGACAGTATTTGTGCTCCTTCGTACTGTTCCCCATCATTTCCGATTTCGCGTCGCAATTCGTGACGCGTACCGGATGCTGCATGAATTTCATGATCGCACGACAAACTACGCACTGTCGAACACTTATTTAAAGGTACGCAAACCCACAAATCGCGCAATAACAAAATGTATCTCGCCCTGTGCCATCCTTTCAACATTCTGGATTTGAGCGCCGAGCAATTGCAGTATATACCGAAGATCTGTTACGAGTGTACGGTGACTATATCAACTACGTGTGGGACAAGCTTCCGGAACACATGAAGGCGGAGTCGGAGGTTCGAATGTATCGCTGCGACCAACATTACAATCAGCCGCGGCAGCGGACGCACATCGATGGCCCGACACCGAAGATAAAGGACTGTAACAAATGTCGGCGTCGCGCGACAGTCTGCTAAATCAAGCGTTTCCGAGTTACGTATCCCGGGCTACCAGTTTGCGGTCCGGATATTCGGCTTACGAAGCGATTAGCTAGAGGTGACGTGGACATAAATCTGTTGGACGCAACGTGTCCGAGAACACGATATTGCGTATTCTCGGAGCAACGATCTTACCGATTGTATCTCCTTACAAATGCGGACAGGGCGTATCAGTGAAAAAAAAAACGCCAAAGAGACGATAAAAATGTCTTCGGGTACAACTTGTAATTGGACGAGCTCGCGAGACGTATGCGCGTACCGTACTTTAGAGGTCTTCATGCGTAACATTTTACCGACGAGCGGCGTGCGCCGAAATGAATGTATCGTAAATCTAAACTGAGCGACGGGGTCAGGTACTCATTGAGTAGCCTACGCAAAAAGGAACAATTGCGTAATGTTACTTTGACAGTTTCGGTAATCTTTAACCGCCCAAAAAACTGGTGCGATATTTCAGGAACGATGTTGCGACGATAGAGTACGTCCTAACGTCAAACGTACGATCAGAATTTCTGCGGACAGATGTGCTTACGTTTTCTATGAACGGTCGACGCGCGCGAATTTAAAAAGCACGAGGTGCCACGAAATCTCAGTATTTATTGAACGCTATTTCCGTAATGTTGTTGACACTTAGGCTGAGCGGGAAGAGCAGTGTCCTCATGGCAAACTACTTTCCTGCTATAGAGTTGTATGACGACGACTACGAACTCGGTTTGATGATTTTTGAGATTTATCACACGATATCGAACGTGAATGAATCGAACAAAAATTTTACGAGTATTTCAGCAAAAATGACGCGGAAATTACAATTTCCAAGAGTTCGTATGAAGTGTGAGACATAAACAAATTTTTGAAAAAAAACGGACGATTGCTCGATTTTCGAGGAGAAGAGATCATCGTCAGATTGCACGTATGACGACGACAGCGACAGCACGAGCATGAGATGCTCGTGTTGAACGAAGCGGAGCGCACACAGAGAAATAACGCATTTTTTACAAGGCTGGTAACGTCACCTCTCGATAATATTTACTCATCCAGCTGCATGAGGAAGAAGCTCAGCGCGTCAACCGTTAAATTTTAAAAATTTAACGTTTTGATTAACTTTGAGGTTCACGCAACTTTCGAGATGACTGATATCCTAAACATCTAGGACGATCCGATCTTTGACTATTGTATCACAAAGTTTTGGACTCACACGTACAACGTTTGCCAACACAACGTTTGAGTACAGCGACGAAATAAGAATACTCAGCAATAGGATTTATACACATTGTCGTGCGAAAGCTTTCTAAAAGAGAAAACTGATGAGGAACAAAAAGGTCCAGGGTGCTACCGGTGTTGGCAAATAATTGCATTGCGTTCATGTTTGATGAAATTCGATACGAATTCAACGATGTGGAGATTGATCGCAACAGAAACGTCGGAGTTACTTGTATTATTAAGAACTACGTTTCGCGAACGTATGACAAATCTTTAATTGCGTTGAACGCTGGATGAAATACTAAATCCGATACAGAAGAAGGACACTTTAATTTTTGAGCGTATCGCTCAACATGCTGTTAGGCTTTTGCGAGAATTACAAACACGTGGTCGTTAACGCTCGCCACGAGTTGATTTTTTTATAAGATCGCGCAACGATAACATTGAATTATTCAAAGTGTAGTGGCAAATGCCGCATGTGTTATTAAGCGAGATATATAAGTTTGATACCACGAGCATTAGAAAGCGGTCATTTTCTGAGTTTCCGCTCGTGGGATTTGTACTAGTATCTTCTGGTACAAAACATGACCAAACATTCACCGTCAAAACGGCTGCTCAGCTCGAGAAGTCGCGATACATTAACCCTGCAGACCGGTCAAAAGAACAACATATTTCAAGATGCAAACGTGTTCTACGCTTGTAATTTGAGTAACGTGAAAGTCTATCTAAATTCATTTTCATCCGTACGATAATTTGAATTTGAATTTGGATAAAAAGAGATACGCTATCCTGTTTGATATATATGCGCGATTTCGTAAAACATATTACGGAATTGATTGCTTTGAAACGCTGCTCAACGTGCTTTCATTTGTTGAGAAAGGATCTTTTGCAGTCCTATTACATTAATAAAAATATTATATCATAATTAGCTACTATGTTAAGTTATAAAGTTATATTACATAAAAAATATCATCATAATTAGTTACTAAATCATATCATTAAATATTACATTTATTTAATTAAATCGCATGCGAAAAGAAAAACGTGGAAGAGAGCGCAACGGGAGGAAGAGAGAGAATAATATGATAAGTATAGGACTGCAATGAGTGGGAAAGAAAGAACAAAACTCCTCTACCTCAGACCCCAGTGACGCGCTCCCCTCCTTCGAATCCTGTGTGACACCTCCCTCCGCACGCGCGCGCACACACACACACCACATCGCATATACACACTAACATATAGTTATTTAGAACACGCCTATCTATTCTACTTTCTTGCAAAAACTATCCTCTCCCTGGCAATTTGTTTGTGGTTAGAGCTATACGTAATCTTTACACGTTCAGTATTACTTTAGTCGTTTGTACGAAAAGTCCAATAGCAGCAGCAGCAGCAGCAATGTACTTCGCTGTAGAAAGCAATACATGAAAAAATTATTACGTTTCACTTCAGAATAATGATGAAACTCCATTATTTACGAAAAAATGTTGCCAAATAAGTTTAAAAATTCCCCATTTTTATAGTTTTTCAAATTAACTATTCAATTAATTATTTAATGTTTCTTTCATATTTTTTTTTTCATAACGCGCCCGTGCATTGTGCAGTTTGTATACAAGGCAAGAAATACGCATTGACACGTACGGGATACAAATTTCTAGAAATTGGTATCAACATTGGTCCACTGAGCTATATACGTGGAGATTGCGATAGGAGATAATCGTGGAAACGAATTGATACTATCTATGGAAACTTGGAAAGTACTTTATAAACAATTATTGTGTATGTCGTGTATGCGGTATGAAGGAATGGATAATCAAGGGCAGAATTTTATGCACAGTCCTCTTATATCAAGGGAGAAAACTTGAATATATATTTGATATCTTTAGGCGTATATAGTATAACAAAACATGGACGTCTAACCCGTGCGTAGTGAATCGCCAATCTAACCTGTGTGAGTCATGTATAACAATCGATACAAAATCGATAATCGGAGGGAAATGCGCGCCCTCGCGATAACGCGAATCATAACTGCGCACGTAATACAAAATAAACTAAAACCTCTAACATTCCTTCTCGTAAAAAGAATTACTATGGTTATAATATTCAGGCTTATTTATAGTATTCAGGCTTTTTCCTAGTCCTAGTTGAACGACGCAAGACTAACTGATCGTGATCATCGGTTGATTCGGGCTGTGGGAGAACAGGCACATCATTAGCTCGAGGGACATTATTATGATCCTCCACCGAGGTTTCCGATGAATCCCAGTAATATTCATCGTTCGAAGACTTTTCCAAAGCAGGAGTCTTATCACCTATGGAGTGAATTTGGTTTATATGTCTAATTCAAGAACGATCATCGTCCAATAAAATTCTATAGTATAATTTTTCCAGTATCTCGGTAACTCTACCGAATTTCTATTTTCCTCCTACTGAGTAGTTTCTACAAGCCACTCGCTCTCCGCACAATAGGTGTTTAACTAATGTATTTTGATTTAATGTTTTCTCTTGCTTAGTAGGGAAAATTAAATCTAATCTAATAGATAATTTTCTGCCTAAGAACATTTCCGCGGGGATCTTATTTGTTAACGCATGCGGCATAGATCTATATTGCAACAATATTTTACTTAAGACTAAATTAATGTTCGATATGTTACAATTCGCAATGTTTCAAAGTCTTGTTTAAAAGTCTGTACAAAACATTCATCTTAACCGTTCGTCTCAGGGTTGTATGGCGAGGTTACTTTATGTACAATATTTGATCGTAGAAATTGCTGAAACTCATGTTACAAAGGTTCTATCATTATCTGTAACTAATGTTCGTGGAAGATGTTGCAAATATTTGCCTGCATTTCGAAATTACTGTTTTCGCAGTGATATCCCTAAGAACATGCACCTCAGGCCACTTCGAATAAGCATCAATCATTATTAAAAACATCTTGTTTAAGAAAGGAAAGTCCATACGAACGCGTTGCATAGGAGCCGCAGATGGCTGTCAATGATGAACCACAACTTTAGGTAAATTGTTTTTATTTACATTGCAATTTGCGCAATTCTTAACGACATTTTCTATATCATCGTCTATTTTGAACCAACAGTAACTACGAGCTAACTCTTTCATTTTAATGACTCCAAAATGATATGAGTGCAGTTCTTTCAATATTTGATGTTGTAAAGATTTCGGAATCACAACTCGATGCCCACGCATAATGACACCTGAATGTAAACTAAATACTCTATTTGATCTATGTTGAAACGGTCTGATTTATAGATTTGTTTTCCTGTAGTCAATGCTTGAAATAAGCTCTTTAGATCCTTATCTTTATTAGTCTTGAATGCAATTTTGTCTGCTGAAATAGGAAGAGTGTCGATTTGAAAAGCATCTATTACATCACTGCTAAAATTTTAATAGGAAGCCTAGATAAGCAATCTGCGTTAGCATAATCTTCCGATCTTTTGTATTGAATTACATAATTGAATTCTTGTAAAAAAATAGCATAATGCTGCATTCTCATTGCAGTGTAAATTGGTAAGCTTTTAGTCGGTGATAGGATTTGTACCAGCGGACGATGGTCGGTTATCAACGTGAATTTATTACCGTAAAGAAATTGGAAGAATTTCTTAACTCCGTAGATTATGGCGTAAGCCTCTTTGTCAATTTGCGAGTATTTTTGTTGTGTAAGTGAAAACGCAATTTGCGACGCAAATTGTATTACCCGTTCTGATCCGTCTGAATAGCGATGAGAAAGTACCGCACCTACACCGTACGAACTGGCATCTGTGGCAAGAACTGAAAGCTTAGAATTGAAAGCTTAGGATTGAAATGCATCAAAACTCTGTCACTTATGAAAGCTTCTTAACTTTCTTGAAAACAAGTTCACATTCTCTTGACCATGAGAATAGTGAATTCTTACGTAATAATTCATTAAGTGGATGTAAGATTGACTCAAATTAGGAATGAAACGTCCATAATAATTAATCATCCCAGTGAAAGCTCGAACCTCCGATACATTTTTGGGACGTGGCATTAATTTAATAGCTTCCATTTTACTTTCTTCTTTATGTACTCTGTTTTTACTAATCACGTACCCGTAATTACTAATTTTATCCATAATAAAATTTGACTTTTCTACATTGATACGTACATTGTACTGATATAATCTTTTCAATACATCTTCAAGTCGACAGAAATGCAATGCATCAGTTTCGCCTGTTATTACTATATCATCGAAAAATATAGCAACACCGAGAATACTTTGTAAGATGTTTTCTATTTCCCTTTGCCAAATAGTAGGACCGGAAGCAATACCATACATTAACATATTAACTTGATAAAGTCCTTTACACATGCTAATTGTCAGACATTCGCGATGCTCGGCAGCTATCTTTAATTTTAAATAAGCTTGCTTTAAATCGATTTTTGAAAACGTTTTGCCATTAATAAGCTTAGCTAAAAGTTCATCGATGGTTAGTAAGGGATAATCATTTACTAATAGTTGAGGATTTGTAATCGCCACAAATACGAACATGGCCGTTACTTTTAATTATTGGAACAATGAGTGTGACCCATTTAGATGTTGCAACTTTCGATACCTGCGTTCTCCAATGCGTCCAATTCTTTTTCAACAAGTGGAAGAAGTTTGAAAAGCACCTGCCCCGGACGTACTCTAATAAACACGGGAGAAGCATCCGATTTGAGAATTAATTTAGCTTGTAAGTTTTTTATTGCAGATAAGTCTGGTGAGCTTAAATTTTTATACTTATCCAGTAAAGTACGTATCTTATCATGAACGTGTACTGATAAATCATTAACAGAAGCATTGCATGCTAGGAAATCATTTCCATTTAATAATTGACGAATCTATTCTCTACCCACAAGGGGTTTTCTACGACCCTTAACCACGTAGATATTTAACTCTTTAACATTCGAATTATATTGAATGTTCACAGGAATAAATCCTTCGCAAGGTATAACACGACCGCAATACGACACTAACTGAAGATCTGTACGACGAAGAGTCGCTCCTGGAAATAGACTAGATATATCAAATAGACTTACAATTGAAACAGCAACTCCGCTGTCGACTTCGAACATAGGTTTTTCATTTATCATAAGTTTAATGACAAACTTAATGACAAACTTTTCTATGTGATTCTTGTGTTCTAAACTCAAAATCTCCTGTAATTGATTAGCGGAGGTGCTACCTTTGAAACAGATGGTATTAAGATGTCCCTGTTTTCCACAAGAATGACATCGGATTTCGCGACTTAAAGTACACTTGCTAGCCAAGTGTGGCTTACCGCATCTGAAACATTTAATGTTAGTATTTGCTACACCTTTCGCTTGAGAATTAGAAGAATTCTGACTTAAGAATTTTTTTATAGTAGATTTTGTCTTCTTATCTATATTCTTGCCGTAAAGTTTTTTGCCCGCCTTGAGGTAGTCGACACCCATCGCTGATGAGCTACTTTTTTTCATTTGCTCAGAACTCTTCTTCGACAGTTCCATCGTGATAGCAACTTTGACCACTTCTTCGAAATTTAAATCCTTGCGCTCAAGTAGCCGGGCTTGTGCCTTCTTGTTCGAAAGCCCGAACACAAACTGATTACGCAGTGCCGATTTCAGGTAATCATTAAACTTTCAGTGAATGCTTAGCTTATGAAGAGCCGCCACGAATTTTTGAACTGACTTTCCGTTCATTCTGTATTCTTTGATGAAAACGGTAATTCTCGGCGATTTCCAAGGGAGCCGGCTCATAAAATTCTTGTAACTTTTGAACAGATCGTACGATTGTGAAAACGGATCAACCGGATCCAGCCTATCGCAAAGTACATCGAAAGCCGTTGACCCCACGTAGTGAAGCAAGTACGGCACTCTTGCATCATCTTTGATGCCGAAAAAAGCACCATGTAGACGTTGCACTCACCTTTTCCAAGTCGTGGATGACGGCTCGAACGTCTCAATTGCAAAAGATCCCGGAATCGCTGGTTTCTGATCAGTGGTTTCGGTTGATTGCGACATTTTTTTTTCTTTGTACTGTAATCGAACTTGCCTAATGCGATGACCTTATCCCATCCTCGTCGCTAATTCTTGTTGTATATGTCGTGTATGCGGTGTGAAGGAATGGATAATCAAGGGCAGAATTTTATGCACTTATATCAAAAGAAAAAACTTGGATATATATTTGATATCTTTACAAGCGTATATAATATAACAAAACATGAACGCCTAACCCGTGCGTAATGAATCGCCAATCTAACCTATGTTAGTCATGTATGACAATCGATACAAAATCGATAATCGGAGGGAAATATGTGCCCTCGCGATAACGCGAATCATAACTGCGCGCATATAAAATAAACTAAAACCTCTAACAACAATGTTGGAACATTCAAAACTGTTTTCGGAATCATCACAAGGGTAATTCTATTAGCGATAGACCGCTAATTGTGCGATTGTGTTAGCTCTTTAGTATGAAGCTCTTTAGTACGATTGAAAGAGCTAAAATTGTATGCTTGGAATCGTCCGACGTACGTTTAATCAATAAAACTAAATCAATAATATTGTTTATGTTCAACTTAAATCAATGCATTCGATCAATTGGTTGGTATCGTCGAGAAAGTCGATACAAAGTTTACACGATTCTCGAATATCACAATCACTGTAACGAATGATAAAGATGTACCAAATGTAATATGCGCTAGCGATTACTTTGATAAAAATCAGCTTCTCGACTGCGAACTATTAGCTTTAATGCATAAGTTTAGTTTTTTTGTGCGTAAGAAAAAAATTATGTAAAAGAAATATAAATAAAAAAATTTTTAATCTAAAAATAATGATGTAATTTCTTCACACATATACAAAATAGGAAGCTGGAATATGCGGCTTGTGTCTCTTCTGTTTTTTTGTACAGAAAGAATCTTTTATGACTGTACATGTGTATAAAAAATTACTAAATAGAAAATTTCTATATCAAGAATAATATAGAATCGATGTGATGGATTAGGTACAGGAAGGATGAAAAAAAACAAATAGGGATTACAAAATATAAAACCATTTTTATTATTATTATTACATTGGTTTATATGTAGTATTAAAAATATTTTTAACAATGCAATCGGACATTGACTCAGGTATCAATGGCTCGAACATCAGCGGTGTTTGATTGCTCGGGCATCGGCTAGGCGTTTGCTGGCTTGAGCATCAGTAACAGCGCTTTCTGGAAAAAGAGAACAAAAAAACCTTGTTGATTATTGTTTTGTGCTTTTAGCACAAAATAAAATGCATTAACACTATAAAGTCACCATAAATGCATTTTGTAAACGAAGAAGATACACATTGACTTATATCAATTTGTACAAATAGGACATATTCGATGAAAATATTGAATAACATGGATTTCTGGATTTCTGAACTAGTATTGCCATCTATGGCTGCATGCAATTTGATAACTTGTTTACGAATGGTGTCCATGTGTTCGATATTCGCTAATCTCGTCATACGATATACACAGAATTGACGAACCACTCGTTGTATAATAAAAATATATTGCGCATTGTTTAGTCAGTATGTTCAATGTCATTACTTCCTACAGGGTACATTACTTTGCTCTTAGTGTTTTTATTCTGATCCTCACTCTGATCATTATTATATTCGCTATCCTCCAATAATGCGAATACGTCCTCATCATTATCCATTATTGCTTCAAAATTCACATCTTCGAATACTTCGTTGACGATATCCATCAGGTCTTCTTCTGGTATATTATGAACAATATGCACTATATTTTCCATCAATTATTCAGTACATACGATTTTAAGAAAGCTCGCTTCTAGACCCATATATTTTTAGACCCAAATTCATACTATCACCATTCTGTTCAAGGTATCGTTTTTTTAATTTTCTTTTTTTAGGCATTCTTCAAAATTATATCCTCATAAACTTAAGAAGTTTTAAAATTCTAGAATTTCATTTAAAGTTTGAATTTCTTTTGTCTTGTTACGTCTAAGCTCCGATCATATGTGTGGATAGGTGTGGATTTAAAGAAAAAAGGAATAAGAAGGATGGAGCTTGGAAGGACATTAGAGCAGACGCTTTGTCTCGTATGCATCCGTGGAAAGGGGATGGAACGAGTCGAACGCTCCTTTTATAGCTCTGGAATATGGGTCAACATCCTGAAGGGACGCTATAATACCTGTTTCCAACTAGTAATGCGAACAAATCGGTCCGAATTTTGAGTCAAAGAACTTAATCCTTATAACTTGGGACTGGATCATATATATGTTATCTCTGACGAGGGGTAGAAATCTGTACGAGGTCATACGACTCTAAAATAAATGGAGATTGAGGCACGTCATATTAAAAATATTCTAGTTTATTTTTATTATTATTATTAACCCAAAAATTTCTTAGTATTATACAATATACAATATTTTAAAAGTAAATGTAAACTGTGGTTGCGACTAACATATTATAAGAGAAATCTAGCCTTTTAACAAGAGTTGCACGTTATCAGTTATATCTGCATTGGTAAATATTATTTTAACATGTTATAAGAGTAAGCTAGTATTCTTGAATAATCATATATTTTTAAATCATTATTGTAGTACATTATTGTAGTATTTATTCATATATACATCTTATTGTAGTATTTATTTTTATAACTAATTATTATAAGGTATTGTACATTGCGAAACGCGTTGGTAGCTTAGATCATTAATCGCAGAATTACTAATGTTACGAATATTACGCCTTTTGTATTATTGTAAACAGGCCATAGATGTTTGTTGTCCCCACCACCAGAACCTTTGTTTCGCTTCGTTCCGCTATAATATAGTTAGTTGGTTTCGAGCTTCTCGTACATGCGGCTGCGAGTTTATCATGTAATCACGTCTTACATATTCATTAAATTTCGTCTAATAATAAGCCTTAATATTACACTTGTTTTCTCTGCGTTCAATTCTCTAAACCCGTAACAGGTTATGGGCCCAGGGATACGCGCACACTACAAAAGTGATTAAAATCTGTGAAGCATAAACTGTGTAACCTTTCATGTGCGACGAAATTTTAGAGACAATCAGATTTCTGTTTGAAGCTGAAATTATAATTGAAGAAATCGTAGATATGGCTGATCATGCCAAGCTGTACCAAATACATCGCTTTAATGGAGAAAATTTTCATCTTTGGTGCCGGCAGATGGAAATATTTATGGCGGAAAATAAACTCAAGCCGCTTATTCTCGGAACTAAAGTTAGATCAGAAGAAAATTCTGAAACGTGGGATGCAAAGGACGCAGAAGCCCAAGGTTTTCTCATGCGTGGCCTTGAGCTGGATCAACTAAAATATCTAACTGACTGTACAACTGCCGCTGCAATGTGGTCGCGTTTAAAGACCGTGCACTCTGAAAAAAGTGATCAATCAGTTCAAATCCTTCTAGATAAATTCATTAATTCAAAAATGGGAGAAGAAGAAAAGATAGCTGATTACATCGCAAACGTTATTTCCATTGCTCAAAGACTGAAGGACATGGACATGGAACAAAAAACTCAAGTCATAATCGCGAAAGTTCTTGGAAGTCTGCCTGTGAAATTTGATCACGTTCGAACTGCATGGTACGCCGTGCCATCAAATATGCAAACAATTGAAAAACTCACGGATCACCTTGTTAACGAAGAAATTCTTTTGAATTCAAGGATGTCAACAAACGGAAACAACAAGAACGCTGACGCGGCGTTTCTCGCGCGTTCTAAACGAAACAAAGCAGGCAGTCCCCACACGAATAACAACATTGACGATAACGGTCTTCAATACAAATCAAGCAATTTCAAAAGAAATGCACAATGCAACTACTGCAGTAAATACGGCCATTTTGCAAGAGATTGCCATAAAAGGTTTTTTGATCGTAGAAATGCAAGTAAAAATCAATCTCACGTGGCACAAACGTCAAATGATTTTGAATGCGATTATACAAGCGAGGGAGAACTCTTCATTGCTGAAAATTATTTGATGTACCAAAAGGAGGCACAGGATTGCTGGTTCGCTGATTCAGGCGCGACGGATCATATGACATTTCAGCGGGATTTGTTTGAAAACTACGAGACCTTCAAAGACAATCTGCATCGCGTTCGTATAGGTAATGGTAATGTTATTAATGCGATAGGAAAAGGTGATGTAAAACTTACAGTTAAATTACCAAACGGTGCGTTTGTTAAACATACGGTTACCGATGTATTACATGTTCCCAAAATAGCAAAAAATCTCATTTCCATTTCAAAATGCACCAAAAAGGGAATGCAAGTCGTTTTTGAGAAAGGTGGAAACAATGTGTATTTTATGAAAAATGATAAAATTGCGATGGTCGGTATAAGAACAAATAACATGTATCGCTTAAATATTGAAATTAATAGAAATATAGCTGAATCAAATTTAGTTGAAAGTACTTTAATGAATTGGCATGAGCGATTAGGTCACCCAAACTTTAAAACACTAAGAATGATGCACAAAAATTCTGCTGTTAATGATTTAAATATTATTAATACCAAGGAAGAGGATCCTTTTTGTGAGCCATGCGTGATGGCAAAGCAACACCGCAAAAGTTTTCCAAAAAATGAAGCGCGTCGTTCAAAAATACCGGGAGAAATCTTTCATGTAGATCTATGCGGAAAAATGTCCTCTCCTTCAATTGGTGGTGCAAATTATTACATGCTCTTGAAGGATGACTTTTCGAGATATTGTTTCATATATTTACTAAAATATAAAACCGATGTTTTAAATTGTCTTAAAGAATTTTGTGCTGAAGTTCAATCATGCGGTTATCATATTAAAAGATTGCGATCAGATAGAGGTAAGGAATTTTTTGATAATTCTGAAGTTAAAGATTTTTTGTTATCGAAAGGCATTAAACACGGAACTTCTACTCCTAGAACTCCGGAACAAAATGGGTTCATTGAAAGACAAAATCGAACAGTCGTTGAATCAGCAAAAGCAATGTTAGCCGGGAAGAAATTACCAACTTATCTATGGGGTGAGGCAGTGAATGCAGCCGTTTATTTAAAAAATCGTACGATCTCACAAACTATTAATAACGTCACACCTTTTGAAAAATGGTTTGGATCAAAACCATCAGTAAAACATATTAAAACTTTTGGCAGTGATTGTTACGTTCACGTACCCAAAGATCAACGTACTAAGTGGGAATATAACTCAATAAAATGTATTCTAGTTGGTTATCATGATGATAGTAAGGCTTATAGGGTTTTCGATCCGTCTAAAAGAAAATTATTCATTCGTAGAGATATAATTTTTCGTGAAATTGATGAGTCTGATAAACAAAACATTGTTTTTGAATCTCCAAAGAGTAATGTAAATGCCAACGATAACAAGGACTCTGAAACGGATGATGAAAAAGAAAAGAATATTGAACTAGAGGACGATATCACAAACAAACATAAAACTTACAGAAATCCACGCTTACCTATAGCGAGAGACCCCTACCCTTCCAGAACGCGTTTAAATTCATCAGAAAATTTAAAAGGGGAAATTAATTTTGCGGAAGCCCTTTTAAATACCTTAGAGCCTATAACTCTCGAAGATGCACTAACATCAGTAGATGCAAAATGTTGGTCAAATGCGATGAATGAAGAATTAGATGCCCTTAAGAGGAATAAAACTTGGATTTTGGTCCCTAGACCTGATAATGTTAATGTTGTAGATAATCGATGGGTCTTCAAACGAAAATACAAAACAAATGGTGACACTGACAAGTTTAGGGCACGACTTGTAGTTAAAGGATATTCGCAGAAATACGGAATTGACTATCAGGAAACTTTTGCGCCTGTGGTCAGGTATGAATCTGTAAGATTAGTTTTATCCATTGCGGCTGCCTTTGATTTGTCAATGTTTCAATTTGATGTTAAAACTGCGTTTTTATACGGCGATTTAGATGAACCAATTTATATGGAACAACCACAAGGGTTTGTACGCGACAACGATTCCGTATGCCTGTTAAAACGCAGTCTTTATGGTTTAAAGCAGGCATCACGTCAATGGAATCTAAAGATTGTAAATTTTCTCATTCAACGTAATTACGTTCAATCACATGCGGACCCGTGCGTATTCATTTATGAGAACAAAGATTTCGATGTTAAGATCTATGTAGCAATATATGTAGACGACGGATTAATATGCGGTAACAATGTTCAATTCATTATGCGTTTGTTAAAGGAATTACAAATGAATTTTGAAATCGTGTATGGAGAAGCTGAATGTTATGTAGGATTACAAATTGAAAAAGGGAGTGAAAATATCAAAATTCATCAAGAAGCATATGCTAAGAAAATCCTAGAGAAATTCAACCATATAAGTTGTTTTTCGGTCTCTACGCCTGTCGATACAGGTAATGCGTTTTTTCAGTACGAGAAGGAACAACATGTGGAAAATGACAATGTGAATTTTCCTTATCGTGAAGCGATTGGATCGCTAATGTTTCTAATGATTGGAAGTAGACCTGATTTGGCATATGCGGTAGGATTACTAAGTAGATTCATGCAAAAACCCAGTCAAATACACTGGATGGCAGTCAAGCGTGTATTCAAATATATAAAAGGTACTATTTCTCATGGTGTAACGTATAGAGTCAATAGCAATCAAGTTAAACTCTCGGCGTTTTGCGATGCTGATTTTGCGAATGATCCTAACACGAGGCGAAGTGTGACTGGATGGGTCATGTTTTGTAATCACGGCCCAATTGCGTGGAGCTCTAAGAAACAAACTCAGGTCGCAACATCGACCACTGAGGCCGAATTTATTGCTCTTTGCGCTGTCACCAAAGAAGTAATTTGCTTCAGAAATTTTCTAAAGGAATTGAATTTTGAACAAGATCATGCTACAGTCGTGCATTGTGACAATCAAAGAGCAATATCTGTCGTTGAAAATCCTCAGTGTACAAAACGCACAAAACACATTGATGTGCAATTCTTTTATACGTGTGAAAAATTTAAAGAAAAACAAATTGATGTACGTTATATTGCGACGGCGAATCAATTGGCAGATATGTTGACTAAAGCATTACCAAAGAAAAAACTACAAAATTTTGTTAAAGATTATGGCATGTATTAAGCGCGGTCAACCAAAATGCGAGGGGAAGTGTTACGAATATTACGCCTTTTGTATTATTGTAAACAGGCCATAGATGTTTGTTGTCCCCACCACCAGAACCTTTGTTTCGCTTCGTTCCGCTATAATATAGTTAGTTGGTTTCGAGCTTCTCGTACATGCGGCTGCGAGTTTATCATGTAATCACGTCTTACATATTCATTAAATTTCGTCTAATAATAAGCCTTAATATTACACTTGTTTTCTCTGCGTTCAATTCTCTAAACCCGTAACAACTAATTAATTACATAAAAGACTAATATACACGTTTTTGTCAAANAAAGCATTACCAAAGAAAAAACTACAAAATTTTGTTAAAGATTATGGCATGTATTAAGCGCGGTCAACCAAAATGCGAGGGGAAGTGTTACGAATATTACGCCTTTTGTATTATTGTAAACAGGCCATAGATGTTTGTTGTCCCCACCACCAGAACTTTTGTTTCGCTTCGTTCCGCTATAATATAGTTAGTTGGTTTCGAGCTTCTCGTACATGCGGCTGCGAGTTTATCATGTAATCACGTCTTACATATTCATTAAATTTCGTCTAATAATAAGCCTTAATATTACACTTGTTTTCTCTGCGTTCAATTCTCTAAACCCGTAACAACTAATTAATTACATAAAAGACTAATATACACGTTTTTGTCAAAGTTAAATCATGGGCGAGCGTGAATCTGCCGTGTGCGTATGCGTGCGTGCGTGCGTGCGTGCGTGCGTGCGTGCGTGCGTGCGCTGGATGTATCGGAAGGACGCGGGCGGCGCGAGACGCGTGAGGCTCCCCGATTCGCGTATTCGCGAGTATAGCCAGCCGCGGCGTGTCGCGGACGCAGACGGGGCGCAAGTTGTGTGATGAGAGTTTGCTCGGCGATCGGCGACCGAGAACGCTCAGCAGATACTGAGAACACTTAATCCCTGGTCTTGTGTTGAGGCCGGCGAGGATGCAACGGCGGCTGTCGAGAACACTCGACGGAGTACGCTCTATTCCCGGGTTCTTGTCGGTGCAGGAGATACCGACGAGTGCGAAGGAAGCCGGTCGGCAACTATCGAAAACGCTCGACAGAGGCAGAGAACGCTTTACCCCGGGTCGCGTTGCGGATCGATCTAGGAGCTGGTGGTAGCGAGCAGAATCGGAGCTGGTAGTCGGAAAAGCGGCGAAAATAAGAAGGAGCGCCTATAAACACGAGGCTTTTATTCGGTTGTTACTCTCGCTCGCATTGTTACGAGGTCGCTCGGCGATTTCCGTCGATTTGCGATATGAGTGGAAGACGCGCCGTTCGGCTTTCCGCGGTCGCTCTCGGCTTCTTGCCAAACGGCTGTAATCTGTGGATTGTGTTTTAGACTTTTTCGCGCTCTCATCGCTCGCAAGTGATCAGGGGTCACTATGGCGGCATCCGGCAGAGTGTTGACGCCGAGTACAATGCGGTTTGGGAGTGCATTGTTGCAATCTGCAAGATTTACTCTCAATGGATGAATTTTGAATTTTGGTTTTGTAATCGCTGATGAAAGCTCCAAAGTGAGCCGAAATATTCGAAAATAAAATGAAGATAATTATCAACACCTGAAGATTATCTACTTCTCGTATCTCTTCGCTTTTACAACAGCGTATAACTCTCATTAGCTTCATTTGAATTTTTATATTTATTTTATATTTTAATGTTTTAAGATTGAGAGTCCAAATTTATATTTATATTTGTTACATCCTACAGACGCCACGATTTTTTTTTCTCTTTTCTCTCTTCGCCGCGACTATGATGGGTGTCTACGAGACCCGAGCGGTGCCTTCTGATAACGGACTGACAGAATTGAAAAAGGGACCAGAAGGCGCCGCGAAAACTCGTAAATGTCAATCAACCTGGAAAGAATAATAAGCTTAATGTAGGCCCGAAAAGAGACAAGATTGCAAAGACATTATAAATGTACCGAAGTCACGCAATAGTAAAAATCTAGGCTTTATCATCCGAGACTGACTAACAATTTTATCTTAGAAAACAGGCGCCATATAGCAATTAAAAAAATCGTAAACGCATAGAATAACTTCCAACAAGAGCGTTATCTGAAACCAGACTCGCAACTGACAATGATAGCATGGTAACCATCTGCTTATCTAGACATATTTTCCGCGAGAATAACAGAATTCGTCATCCGTCTCGGAGCAATCTTGGTTCTTTAAGGAAAACCATAAATCACTTTCTCTTCTTCTCAAAACTACTCTATGTACTTTAGATCAACCACGATAAAACATTATAAAAATCGTAAATCTCGCGTGACATTACAACTAACATTAGCATCCTAGACAAAGAGCTCAACACCCTTTTTTCGGGGTATAAATAGAGGTCCCGCGGAAGCACAGAGCGTCAGTACAGAATTTTATACCACTCGGTTCACGTCAGTACAGAATTTTATACCACTCGGTTCACGTCAGTACAGAATTTAAAACCATTCGGTCCACGTCAGTGGAGTTCGCGCTCAATTATTCAGTCTCGGGCAGTCCGAAAATCGTTATAACCCGCGCTAATCACGCCAGTTCGATCCCGTCCGAGTGAACTTGTAAAATCGCAACTGAAGTTAGCCATACGTCACGGCGACTGCCCTTCAGACGCTCTTCGCTGACGACGGATCTCCTTGGCCACTCGCCTAGAACCTACCCGATATCTCGGGGACAGCTACTAAGTAAGTCGTAATTATTTCCAGTCCACCCCCGCGTTTCCCATGGAAAAACACATTCATTGTATACACACACACACACACACACACACACACACACACACACATTCATCCACAAGCTATAGATAGTATATATTTTTTTATGTAAAGAGAAGTTTATAATGTACAAAACCCTTTGTTTATTATTATTTTTTATTTTATTAATAAATGTACTTAAGGTATTTCCTTGTCTTTTATTGACATCACCCCTCGCATTCACTTCCCTCCTATAATACCTGAGATCGCACGAAGTCTAGTCCCGAGTCAAAGGGATTAAGTTCCTTGACCGAAAAAGTAGGACCGACGTTCGCACTGTCCAGCGGAACAGGTGTCATAGCGTCCCTTCGGATGTTGACCCACATTCCGGGACTTAAAAGGACTTCTCTTTCTTTAATTTTATTGCTAAAAGTAATTATATCGTCAATCAACAGTCCGTATATTTTCTGTACTTATTCTTACATAACATTATTATCAGCAGTATACCGGAAGCTCTTAGTTACATAAAAATGACTTCTATTCGATTGAAAAATTAAATGAAGTCCATTTTGATCTAATTATATTTTGATATTGCTAGATGTATCTTTGTTTACTAACGTTCTGGTAGAACTAGCATTAAATAGTGTTAGAAAGAGGTAGGACTATATATCAAAAAAGAGAAGCATTCCGTTAGAAGAATTTTTAACCTCCATCCATTTGGTTCTCAACTCTACATTTTTTCATTTAATAATAAAATTTATAAACAAGGTTTCGGTGCCCCGATAGGTTCATCACTGTCTCCAACTATTGCAGACATAGTTATGCAGGATTACTTTAAATATATTTATATACGTATGTACTTACATATTCCATTGTATGTTCATTGACACCGTGCGTTATCTAAAATATTGATTTTTCTCTTGTATCATGATTATATTTCATTATCATAATTCATAAAATATATGTCATAAAATACATTTCATGAATCATACTTGAATTCTGAGTTTTAAAATTTGGCAACTTGAAATAATCTTGATCTAAAAATCCTTTAAATTATATTAAAACTAGATGACATATTAGTCATATAATAAACAGAGGACTGAAAATAATTTGAAAAACTTGTTAGTCATTACTACTACAAAGCGTTAGTAAATTAATTATTAACTAATATATGTTTTGAATATAAGTATTGCAAAAAATATAATACTGTAAAAAATATACATTTGTTTAGTTAATGTAAAAAGTTTATCATTTTTAATTAAGATTCTTATAATTATTAAATACTGTAAAGTAATAATATAAAATTCTATATTAAAAGAAATTAGTTTTCTTTACATTTCTTATAATTTTAATTGAATTACACAAAGAATAAAAAAACTATAACAGTAATACCTTTATACTTTATCAGTTGTTAGGGGTTTAAACAATCAATTACCAATAAATTATTTATCTGTTCACAATCCAACCTATTTTCTTGCTCTTTTATTTTTTGCAAACTTCATATTTCCCCGTAAATAAAAAAACAAAATATATACTGTGACGTGACGTTTTCCGTCCGTCACAAGGGCCGCATGGCCTGACCAGACGGTGCAGTCTGGCGTCCTGAATCCTCTCTCATTTTGGGGGGGGG
>JAANIB010001431.1:73262-86542 GCA_017607565.1 Acromyrmex heyeri | reverse complement strand
ATATATATATATATATATATATATATATATGTATATATATGTATATATATGTATATATATATATATATTGTATATATATATATATATGCATATATATGTATATATATGTATGTATATATATACAGGGTGTCTCTTAAGATGGGTTGGGGCCACATTGGAGGCGGAGAATGGATCAAAGGGAATAAAAAATTTTTATACCATTTTGAGATACTCGCTGTAATTTTCGAATTAGAAAAGAAAATGTCTAAGCCAATATGCGGTTAAGACGTGCCGCGTGAATTCGTAGGACGACTCACACTTGAGCGACGGCAGTGGCGGCGCGCGGTGAGGAGGAAGGAGCGCTTCGTCGCCGCTCGAGTGTGGGCCGTCCTATGAATTCGCGCAGCGCGGCTTAACCGTATATTGGCTTAGACATTTTCTTTTCTAATTTATCTTTCAAAAATTGCAGCGAGTATCTCAAAATGGTATAAAAATTTTTTATTCCCTTTGATCCCATTCTCCACCCCCAATATGGCCCCGACCCATATTAAGAGACCCTGTATACGAGGTCAAATCAATAAGTATCCGTGTTAGTAATGAAGACGCAAGCTTTTCACAAAATTTTTTTTATTTTTCAACGTAATCCCTTTTTAGGAGAATTACTTTTCCCAACGCTTCTGCCATTTTTTTAACCTCTCAGAAAAATACGATTTGTCAAACTCTACAAAATAGGCCTCTGTTTCGGCGATGACCTCCTCATTCGACGTGAATTTCTTTCCACCGAGCCATTTTTTCAAGTTTGGAAACAAGAAGAAGTCACAGGGGCTAAATCCGGAGAGTACGGTGGATATGGCAGTAATTCGTAGCACAATTCGACCAATTTGGCGACTGCGGAGGAGTGAGCCGGTGCATTGTCCTGATCGGGCCGACAACTTTTTCATTCCCAAGTTATCATGCAAAATATTGAATGCTGTTCCGTACGACACGCTTACGGCGCCTCTGCTACTTCATGCACTTTCGTTCGGCGATCAATGAGAATCATGTCGTGGACTTTTTCAACGATTTCCTCAGTAACCACGTTTGCCGGACGGCCTGGGCGCTCCTTATCAAAAATAGACGAATGACCACGTTTGAATTCGTTGAACCAATATCTGACGATTGTCATAGATGGTGAAGAGTTCCCATAGACGGCATCCAACTTCGTTTTTATTTCTTCGCACGTTTTTTCATCCAAAAATAAGAAACGAATCACGGATCGATATTGCTCTTTTTCCATTGTATCGGAAAACATCAAATACGCTCATTACGAACTTGCTATCAAATCAAGACTACTGCATTAATCACTCTAAAATTTTGTATGGCGTCGTTTGAAAGATGGTACACGATGGTAATGCCAACTTGCATCAGCAACGTCGCCTGTCTTGAAATACGAGTACTTATTGATTTGCCCGTATATATAAAATGTACAGAGTGCGTCACCAAAATCCGTACAAATCGAACAATTTCTTTAAACAAAAAAATTTTTTAATGAAAAATTAAATATTACAAATAATCTCTTTACGTGGCACTTGGGAGATCCCTGTAGAGCACAATTATTCGATATATCTCCCATTAGCTTCTATTCTTGGTCCGAAGCGATCGCATGCACGCTGTAATGTAGCGCTGTCTATGCCGACGAATGCTGCCTCAATAGCGATCCTTAATGACGTCACATTGGGATTCCGAGACTTGTTTGTGACCCTTTCAATGCTCTATACGTAGTCCAAGGGATTTAAATCTGTGGGAGGCCAGTTGTTGGGAGGCCAGAATGGGAGTCGAGGTGAGCAACTCGGCTTGTCCTGGCAGCCTCAGAGAGCATCTTGTCTTTAATGTATGTCTTTTATGATATCTTTAATGTGTACGATTTGTATCGAAAGTCCTCTTGAGCAATTTGATGCATTATTGGCTCGCTTACACCAACAATCGATGTTAATTTTCGCACGATTGTCCTGGGTCATCCGAAATCAGCGTTTGAATCCTTTCAACGACTGCGGAGGTCCTCGCGGTGCGTTCTTCCGAGTGACTCTTATCGACTGGAACTTTCGTTGGACTGTTCTAAAGCTGTATATTTTGTCACGTCATAAACGGTTGATCTCGGGTAGTGATCTCCAAAGAACCGAATTATTTCCGTTGCTCAGCGCCCAGCGCGAAGGTCTTCGATGATCGCGACTCTTCGATTATACTCCGCACTTGGTTTCAACGTGGCCTTTTGAGAATATGACTGTTTACTAGAAGCATCAAGTTTCTCAGACGCCAATAAAAATCTCTGACGAAGACACAATATAGCGGAAAATTGAAATTGAAATTTGTCCGGATTTTTTGGTGACGCACCCTGTATATACACGGTTTACAATTACTACTAAAACTTTGTAGCAGTTGTTAGAAATAAATTAACAATAAAAGTAACTAGTGAAATCGTTACCATTACTCCAAAAATGTAATTGCGTTACAATGAACGTTACTTAGAAGAAAATGTAACGTCGTTACCCATTCGTTATTGAAAAAAGTAACTTGTAACGACGTTACAAATAATACATTTTTGCCAACCCTTTATTTTTACATATTTTATGACATATTTTTTATATATCTCCTCCGCTCCAATATGAATGTCGTCCTCTCAAATTGAATATGTGAAGACGCGCTGTAATGGAGAAGAACAAATAAATAAATCTATAGAGACAAATTTTTCACAAACAAATATAAATGAAATACTTATGGTTTAATATATGAATCCATGTCTTCCGAGCGCTTAATGCAGTAACGTCCTGATGTAGTAATACGAACCGCTTTTAAACTTTATCCCTCTCAAATTTATTCATCATTATCAGAAGAATCACAAGGAAAATATTCAAATTAAAATTCGGCGGATAATAGACATGCAGATCAGTAATATACATATGTCTCCGCCAAGATGCAAAATCAACTGTAACACACGTGCTTAGAGTACACGTATAAATTTCAGATTTTATTTCCATTTTACAAAACGTTTTTACTGAAACGTAACCTTAATGCTTTATCTGGTATTTTGAACATCAAGTATTAGTGCGTGTTAACACATTGCGGAAACCAAGTTCCCAGTTACGGATTAAACGCGAGAGCGATGAACAATTACGGTTAGCCATTTTATACAGACTGATTTTTTGCAAAAATCATCGCGGATATTTATATGACCATTTATATGATCAATGACATCAAAAATGCAAACGTCAAATTTTATAACAAAAGATTTTTAGAGAAATCCGGTGATGACATTAATGTAATCTGACACCGCAAATTACAATGTCAGCAAATTTGAAAGTTTCAATATGACCTTGTCTGCGTAATATGAGAAATTTTTTTCAAGGACATTTAACATGTTTCAAAATGACAATGATAAGTAATATGATACAAAGGCGATATTGCTAAATGCGCAATATAAAAGGAATGGCCCGAAGGAACAGCTCAGTATCAATTCCTCGCCCTGATGAAATGGACTGCAAGGTTCACGAAACGGCATTCCAAGAATGAATCTGGAGGAAACCCGCGGAATGTATAATCTTTATATAGAAAGCACCCGTGGAAGCCTTAAGAATATTGTCATAGCACGATTTACTTTACTGTAAGTATAATATAATTTACTTTATGATTTATCTTACTACAAGATAATAGTCACTTGAAATGATGTACTATAATCATAATGTACTTTTTATCTTAAATCTTCGGTATTTTTATTTTTAGGCAAATAAAATTTATCACAAATTCGATAAAAATAGCCAGAACATTTTTATTAGTCTAGTAAAGTATTCATCTCTCAATTATTTTTTTCCGTATATGCAACTCATCCGGAGCAAAACTGGTATTAGAATGTACTGTCGCATTCATTACCCTTTCCAACGGAATCACTTTATTTTCGTATGATGTTGTCTATTTGCATAAACCCGTATCACGCGACCTATTTCTTTCATCACCCATTCTACAGGATTTGACTGAGGATTATAGTTTGAGATTATATGGCGACATCCGTATAATCTCGCACTCGCATCCGCGAATCCATCGATCTGTTTCAAACTGACCTTCATTACCAGTCAGAATTGCTTCCGATATTCTCACCTCCGGGAAATACTGATTAAGCAGTATTGGTGCAATCGTTTCTAACATTTGATTAGACATCAGATAGATTGGGACATAATTTAGTATACTTACTAAAGTAATCTATTAATACCAGCAAGTACCAGTATCCCTCTTTGGTCCTTTACAATGGTCCGCCTATATCCAATAATATGGTCATTTCCGAAAATATCCGAAATATTGCTCCTCCTCCGTTGCTCTTATGTAGTGCTTGATTGCCATATACTACACCTCACACTTTAATTACATCTCTGCCAGTTTTGGGATATTGAATCCGTAAAAGTAACGGTTCATGAAGCCAATACTTTGTCCGTCCTAAAATGCATTAAATGAGCCTTTTGTATTATCTTCTACGTTATCTCACGCGGTAAGGCTATCATCTCTTCCATTCTCGTTCCTCACTCGGTACAGATCATCCCGTTTGTAAATAACATCCGGCCTTCGCTCTGCCACTTCCAACTCAGCATCGCGATTCTGGGCTCTCCTAATTATTATAATACATCCTTTCGTGTTCGCTCCTTCAGCTGGGTTCTGTATCATCGCAATATGTCATGCCTTATTATCACGATCCTGATTGTCCGTCAGCTACCTAGACAATGCATCCGCCTTACTGTTCTCTTTCCCGGCTATATGTATAATATCTAATGTAAGTCGAATTCCTGTAGGAACCCGAACCATCTAGTGATCCTAGTGTTATTGCCTTTTTTTTTTTGGTAACGGAGGGGAAATGCCTGACGCATACCCCGGGCCTCGGGGGAGAGCCCGGGGTTATGTGGGGCTTGCACCCACTAAAACCCCTCCGGGTGTCCTGCACAGGCCATAACTGAGGGGCTCCCAGGAACACGTGCAGCATTCTTCTGGGAGCCTAGTGTTATTGCCTACACACGTGCTTAGAAACTGTAATGCCCTATGATCAGTGTAAAATCTTACGTGCCTTCCCAGCAATAGCGTGTATCATTTTTTTAACACCCATATGATTGCCAAACATTCTAGCTCCGTTACTGTATAATTTAATCTTGCTCCCTTAAGACTTTGGTTAGCATATGCGACCACGTACTTTCTGTCTACCTTCTTGCGATACTGGTATAGTCTAGCGAGTCTAGTCTTCGAGTCCATTGATCAATGCATCCACATATATGTCAAACTTGAGTCATGATTGTATGAGGTATAGGTCCTCCGCCTTTTTGAACGCCACCTTCATGTTCTCAGATACCTGCTACTCCGTTCCAACGATACTTCATTTTTTTCATAATAGCTTCTTCAGCGTCTTCATTAACTGAGCCAAGTTGAGTATAAATCACCGATCCCAATTCACCAAATTCAGGAACGATTGTAATGCTTTCTTATTCCTCGAAGGTTGAAAATTCCTAACGGTCACCTTAGTTTCTCCGTTTATCTCGGCTTTGATTTGACTAAAGGTGTGACCAAGAAACGTAGTTTCGGCCCTGAAGAATTCACATTTCTCTTGGTTGAGTTTAAAACTCATTGTGTATAGCCTCTCCAGGACTTCCTCGACGTCCCGCAAATGATCCTCTAAGCTTTCTGATATTATAAGTACATCATCTAGGTATATGATTACGGTGTTCAACCGCGTCTCTCAGCGCTAAATTCATTGCTCAGGTGAAAGAACACCCCTGTCTTCAACCCAAACGGTATCCTGTTGAAGACATAGATCTGATCGTCGAACAAAAATCCTGTATCTTCTTGATTTCTTTTCCAATGGGATTTGCCAAAATGCATTCGATATATCCAATGTGATGAAATATTTTTTTATTTGTGGCCAATCCGTCGAAATACCTCGTCGATAGTTGGAGGTTGCACGTGGTCATTCGCCATTTTCTTTTATTTAACTCCCGTGCATCTAGGCACATTCTGATTTTCCGCTTTTCTTCATCACTATACCAACGGGTTAACATATTGCATCACTTCCTTGGGCACGATACCTTTCTCCTCAATAAGACTCAAACTGCAACAATTATCTCCTTGTGACGGTCCGAAACAGAATAAGTCTATTTCCTGTACGGCACAGACGACATCATCTATATGCTCATAATGATTGACTTTGCCGATTTCATCATCAAACATTTCTTGTCGTGTTCACAGGATCTCCTCCAGTCGTAATTATGCCTCTGATACTGTTATTGCCGCAATAGTCCGTTCCGGTTGCTCCTTTTCGAACACAAATGAGTATTCACCGTCTTCATAGTGACGGTGTACTTGGTCAAGAAATCGATACCCAAGATTAATATCCCGTATGCCATTTTCTCGACTATTTATAATTCATGTTCCAACCTTTTATCGCCATACTCGAACATCAATCGGATCTTCGCAATTAGATCTTCGACCCCTTTTCTGAGAACGCATCTCTCAGCACAAACATTCGGATGGGTATAATTGCCATTTTCTCCTCCGCTTGCACTAGCCTATCGTGGCCCTAGTTACCGCCAATATTTAAGCTCTGCTGTCCACCAATGCCCGGATTGAAATCAACTTAAACCTTAACTCGATCATCAGTAGCAAAATGGCCCACTTCATCACGACTCTTTGCTCGGCCTTCATCTTTTGATCAATTTCCTCAGTTAGTTCCTTTGAAACGAATGATATTAACTATACCTCCATCAGTTGTCTGCTCCGTTTTTCGAAATGTCAATGCCGCGACATCTTGGACATAAATCTTCTTTGTTTCCACGTTTCTCTGACCGTCATCCCACGGTCTCACACTCTGTCTCAGGTACGCATTTCTCCGCTGATTCATTGCCATTAGTTTGACACTCGTATCCTTGACTTCAGTCTTCAGTAATGCTTCATCCCGTCTATACATTCCTTTCTGCTCTTTACGCTCCGCGCGTCCTCTTGAAGCCTCCGTACTCTACCCTTGTTGTTGATACGTGTATCTCGGGTACGAGTTGGTTTCATATCTCGCTATAGCAATATCTTTCGCGACTAACTTGGTCATTGGTACCTTGGTCTAGCCTCGATATCATTTGTTCGACCACTGCCTTTTCTAGCCCCCGGCTCACTTCACTTAGTCTCGCCAGTCCGACGTGATTGTACGCGTTCGCTTTCTATGCTATTCAATAATTTGATCAAATCTTTGAGGTTACTTACGGTAGTTGCCCGGATTTCTCTCCGTTTCAAAATGTTCTTTGATCGCCCTAATTATTTCGTGCTCGGACATCGATGGGTTAAGCAGCTTGGCTTGCCTCGCATTCTCTAACAGTCTCATAATCCGACATGGACACTCCGCGTTCCGGCCTAACCTTCCGGTGTACATCTTCTAACGAAATCGAGCTTGTTCCTCTTCTTCCCAGAAATGGTCTAAAATATTTTCGCGCGCCTCCTCGTAAGAGGCTGGTTCTTGGAGTTCAAACGTCGCGTAATGCTCGTCCAAAGTAGTGCAACCGATCATCGATGACAACACCCTCGTACTCCGTGAGTACCCTCGTTCAAACCTATTGATAAATCTTAACGGATTCTGTTGGTCTTTGTGGGCTATGTATATAAACTCCTCAAATGGATTCTTCAGCCAGCCTTCTCTTGGCAGTTTGACTGTTGCTAATTATCCGACCTTGTCGTCCTTCTCTTCCGAATGTCTCCCTCCAAATAATAATCTTTACCTCGATAGCCTTTTTCAACCCTATTATCGATGGTCCGTTCTATTATCGATGATCATGGTGCTTTATATCTCGATTATTTAAATCTTGTCTCTCGGTTCCAATCCTAATATTATTCGACTTTTGCATCTTCTTCATTACTCTACAGCTTAAGCATGACCTCATCTGGTTCCCCGAGTCTCTCATACGTTATATTTCAGCCAGCTTCTTCTCTTCTGGCATGACTCGTCTCTTGTTTCGCTAATTGCGTATCTATGGCCGCTAATTTATTCAACAACGTCTCCATGACTTCACTCCCTAACAAGTCTTCGAACCTCCCCAGGCTCATATCTTCCTTCTCCGTCCGTTGTGTCGCGATTGTACACTCACACTCGCGGATGATTTTTTCATTTTCCCATCCGATACATCATTGTATTCAACGCACTATCAAATTTATGTCAAATTATCAATGTTTTCGCACCGTCCGTTTCCACCAACTCCAATGAATTCGCCGACACACTCATTTGCGATTTTTGTGACGCGGATATATTCTCGGCTAACAGTATGTTTCTTTTTGCGATGTTCGAATCCAATACTACCTCACGCACTTTTCTACTACTCGTCGTAAATTTCATCGCAAGCGAATGCTACAAGTTCGATATTTCCTATCGTTTATTTATTGTATTTCACTCGATATGTTTCAACTATTGATTCTTTATAACTCAACAAATGCTCAAAAGCAGACCTTATTCTAAGAATAATTCGGTATGCTCAGTATTTTTCGCGAATATTCCGCAAGTATTTTCTCGATCATTTACAATATTCAAAAATAACGATATTGTTTACTCTGTTTAGTAACAAAGTTTATGCTCTGACGAAACTGTTTGTTTGACTAGCCTTGACCCGCGTGTTTGCGCGAACTGTTTTCTCGCGAGACTTTCGCACGATTCGATCAACCGTATTCAAAAATTTTCTATGCTTCAATAATCGATTTATTATTTTTACCAATTTTATTTTATTCCGGCTTTTTTAATTTTTCTCATTAATAAATTTATCCTCACTAGGTTTCTTCGCTTTTGGCGCGATATCGTGATTTCAATCCTTCTACCGCGAATAATGCATATTCCCTCGAAGAAAGATTCAGTCATGTAAGTATGTATTCCGAATACCTCTGTCTAAAATCTTTAATATTTCGAAAAAATGAAATCGAATCGACCGTATCTTGCTTACCAGAGACCCGGACCGAAAGTTTTATCAATTCAATTCCAGTTCTGGTTTAATAAAAATAATATCAAATAAATGTTCCGGTTTCAGTTTCGGTTTTTTTTTTACTGGTAAAGAAAACCGAAACTGTAAAAATTATGGTTTTTTAACGGTTTTTGTCGGTTCTATTTACTTGCTTTATTTTATTTTTTATTTAAATTTGTTCTATTAAGAAGAAGGAGGGAGAAGGGGGAGAAGAGAGATGGAGAGAGAGAGGGAAAGGGAGAGGGTGGGAGAGGGAGAGAGAGGGAGAGAGGGAGAGAGAGAGAGAGAGAGAGAGAGAGAGAGAGCGTGTTCACCCGTTCAATCTAAAGAGCCTAGTCGAAAAGAGGCTCAATTGATCACATAACTGAATAAAAATTACGTGAACATTATTTTAGGCATATTTCTCTCAATCCTTTCTTACAACTTATTTGATTTTTATGGATAAATCTTACTTATTACATGAGATTTACATATGTATTCTTGAATTTCATGCCTTAGAATAAATTCTTGCAACATGCGAGGAAGATCTAAATAAAAAAAATGGTAGTATTATTTTAAAAAAGGTTTATTAAATATGTCTTTCGATTCCGCCAGATTTCTTATATGAGGTGTTGGAAGTATTTATATTCTATTATATTAAGAGAGCTGGCGATGACTCCTCGCGGGCTGCCACTTTGTCGTGGTGAGGGGGCTCCCCCACGGATCGCTTTGCGGCACGTGGGGATCTAAGAGCAGCCTGTACGGACTCCTTCCCGACGGGAGGGGTCTGTACACCGGGTCCGGCACCCCAAGGGGGTTTCCTCTCCTCGTGGGAGGGACTCCTGGGGGTCTCGTCCCTCGGGACGGGTCCCCAGTGTGCCGGTAAGGGTTGGCGGCCCTGACTTCAATCGCCCGGTGGCACGGCACCGTTAGGGGGAGTTTCTACTCCCTGCCGTGCGGGTATGGGCTTCGACCCCCACCGCGCCTGGGGTCCCGTGGTGCCCTCCCCTCCCCTCGTTACTGGGGGTTGGGGTGGTCCCCTCGGGTCCCAGGTGCGGAACATGTCGAGCGGGTGCTCCCGCAAGGCGGGTCGGTCCGTATGCCGGGTGCTCCTGGCTGCGGGCTGGCTCATACCACTGGGGGGGATGGGGTCCCCCGAGAGCTTCGGCTCATTGCACCGGGGGCCTCTCCCGCCTCGAGAGGTGCGGACTCTGTCCGTAGGGGAGAACGGGGCCGCGCGGACTTCGGTCCGTCGCGGAATAAAAAAAAACACCCGTCTCTCTCGGAGCAGAGGGTCGCGCGGCCGCTCGGACGTATTCTGAGGCAGGGCACGCGATCCCCACCCTCTTCGGGCCGCTCGGACGTATTCCGAGGTCGGGGCCGGGGGGGGGGCGTTGAGTAATTGTGCCCGGTGTCTCCGCGACGGCGTCCCTTCCGAAGCGGGACACCGGGCGGCGCATATCACGCTGGTCGCCACGGCGGCTAGGGTCCGGAAGGGGCGTTGCTTCCGTGACCTGAACCGTCCGTGGTCCCGGGTGGCGCCACCCGCAGCGGTGCCCTCGAAGTCGGAGGCGAGGGACCCCCGAAACTCGTGAGTGGACTTGTACTACATCCGCTCACGGGAAGTAAGGGGCCGGAGGCCAGTGTCCCCGATGATACATTCCGGGGACCCGTGTCATATGCCAGCTCCCCGGGGGAACTCGGGGCCCCCTCTCCGGATTTTCCGGGGAGGGGTGAGGGTACACCCTGGCTGGCGGAGCCGCTGCGGGCCGTGGGCATCAATTCAAATGTCTTATAAAAAATCAACCAAAAGCGGGGAGGAAGCACGCTCACTTATGAGCGTTGATGTGGACGCTCGCTCAACAACGAGCGAAAATTCGCGCAAGTCACGTCCCGGCCCTGCGTGCAGTAAGGTCGGGGCGCGTGCGGAGACGGCCACCTCTGAGGGTGCCTTGTCGAGGGCCGAATCCACGGCCTCGTTGGGGTCTCTCGGAGGAGAGAGCCGTAAGAGAACGGCTGAATTCGTGATGTCCTCCACGGACTCCGAGGGGGAGTCCTCGAAGAGGCCGAGGGGGAGGCCGGCCCTGAACCCTGAGAATGTCGGGAAGTTCACGGCAGAGGCCAGGGCGATAAAAGCGGATAAGGCCAAGGCCCGCCAGCTGAGGAGGGACCACCGGGCCATAATAGACCCGGATGTGGAGACCTTCTCCGCGTCCGCGAAAAAGGCTAGGGACAGGGCCATCGACCTCGCCATCGAGTACGATCAGCAGCCTTTGTGCTCGGTTGCCGCGGTAGCAACTCGCGAATTAGCAACCATCGCGAAGGCTGTGGAGAAGAGCAAAAATATAAAAGGCGATATCATCAGGAACTTGTGGACAGCTTACTCAAAGTTGTCCGCAGCCCTGAGCTCGGTGATGGCGAGGTCGGGCGATGGCGACCTAGCGGCCGATGGCGGCCGGCCTGATGAGAGCTCCGGGGCTTTGGCCTGGGCGGAGGAGAAACGGCGGCTCAACCAAGAGCTGGTGCTCCTCCGCTCCAGGGTCGCGGTTCTGGAGCACGATAGGGGGAGGTCTGCCTCCCTCTGCACATCTGGGAGGGAGGGGGCGCCGGGTATGGAGTGGGACTCGACCATGGAATGGTCGGGTCTCGATAGCTCCACCGGCGCCCGCAGCCCCATAAGGACGAGGAGTAGGACTGCTCCCACGAAGGGGGAGGAGCCACGGCCGCGTGTGACGGTCACGGAGGAGGACCTGAGGTCCCCACTTACTTCAGGCCTCCTCTGCAGGGGGTTGCCAAACAACTCAACCCCCTGGCGGCCGTCGAGGACAGGACCGCCCCTGTCGGAAAAAAGTCCCCTTCCAACAAAAGAAGGGGGGGGACCGACAGGGTCGACGATGAGGAGAGCCGCATCGAGCGGATTCTCGAGCGGCTCCTGCCCCGCCTCCTGAAGGGGATGGGAGTAGTCCCGGTGATGGCGCCGCCTCCCAAGGCACCGCCCGCAAAGAGAAAGGCCGGCCAGCCCCCAGCGAGCAAGGGAGAAAAGACCGCTCCCAAGACTGGGGGTAAAGTACCTGGCGTGCCCCCTCCCGCCGCGAGGAGGGAACCGTCGCCCCCCTCGGTCCCCCCAACAACTGGGGCCGAGGGGCGCGCTGCGGACGTGAACGAGGCGACCTGGGCGCAGGTCGTCTCGAGGGCGGCCAAGAAGGCGGCCGCCAAAGCGGCAAAAGCCGAGACGATGCCGCCCCGGCCGCCCAAGAGTTTGAAGAGCGCCAAGGCGCCCGCGAGCCTCGCTCCCAAAAAGTCTGGGAGCGGAGGCAAATCGAGCGGGGTGGCAAGGAGGAGGAGCGCTGCCGTAGGCCCTCAAGCCTCCGGCAAGAGGGCTCCCCTTCCGAAACTTAGGTCACCAAGCTCGGCGGCCATTACGGTGACCTATGGCGACCCCACCAGCTACCAAGAGGTGGTGGGGAAGGCGAGATCCTCGATCTCCCTCAGGGACGTGGGGATCGAGGATCTCCGCCCCAGGAGGGCCATCACGGGAGCCCTCATATGGGAGGTGAGGGGCCCGAGACAAGGCCGACAAATTGGCCGAGAGACTGGCGGCCGTCTTCGCGGACCGAGACGATGTTAAGGTCTCCCGTCCGACGAAGACGGCTGAGATCAGGGTCTCCGGGTTGGACGACTCGGCCACCCCCATAGAGGTGGCCGATGAGCTTGCCAAGGCCTGCGGGCGACTCCCACCGGAGTTTAAGGTTGGAGGAATCAGCAGGGCCCCCAATGGTTTGGGCACCTGCTGGGTGCGGTGCCCCGTAGAGGCGGCCAAACAATTAGTGGCCGCTTCACGCATCAAGGTGGGGTGGTCGAGCTGCAGAGTAGCTCTGCTGCCGGCCCGAGGCCTCCAGTGCTATCGGTGCCTGGAGGCCGGTCACGTGCAACAAAAGTGCACGAGCACTGTTGACCGATCCGGGTCGTGCTACCGGTGCGAGGGCATCGGCCACGCGGCTCGCGAGTGCCGCGGCAGGGTTGATTGCCCCGCGTGCCGCGGGCTCGACCGCCCCTCGGGGCACCGCATCGGCGGCGCCGGATGTGCCGCCGCCAGAGCGAAGATTAAGAGGGGAAGGCAGAAGCCCAGTGGCCCCCTCCACTACCACCGTCGCGGAGCAGACACCCGCGGCGGCGACAACTGAGGCGCCGTCGGCCGTGCCCGACGTAGAGATGGCCGTCGTGGCGGAGGTAACCACCGCGGCGGCCAGGGAGGCGGCCGGCGGCGCAAACGTCGGTGAGGGTGAGGAGCGTGGGACCACAAATTAATGTCCCTCGCCCTCGCCCAGACGAACC
>JAANIB010001431.1:50995-62442 GCA_017607565.1 Acromyrmex heyeri | reverse complement strand
CGTGCCGCTTTCTCTTTCACAGCTTCAACGGACTCAAATCTTGTTCCTTTTAATGCAGATTTCATCTTAGGAAACAAATAGAAGTCGCACGGTGCAAGATCCGGCGAATAAGGCGGATGGTCTAACACTGGGATGCTGTACTTGGCTAGAAACCTCTTGACAGACAATGCGGAATGAGCCGGCGCATTGTCTTGGTGGAGAACCCATGACTTGTCTTTCCACAATTCGGGTCGTTTTTTCCTTATTCTTTCACGGAGTTCAGCAAAAACGTGAAGGTAGTAATATTGATTAATAGTTTGACCTTCAGGAACCCAGTGAAGATACACAATCCCATGAATATCGAAAAAAACAATCATCATTGCTTTGAATTTTGATTTGCTCATTCGAGCTTTTTTGGCTCTCGGTGAAGTTGGGCTCTTCCAGTGCATGGATTGGCGCTTCGTTTCGGGATCATAAGTAAAAAACCACGATTCGTCACATGTTATTATTCTTTCCAATAAGTTTGGGTCATTTTCAATGGCATTCAAAGTGTGAGTACAAAGATTTTTGCGAGCTTGTTACACTTATCATTTTTCCGGCGAAACAAAAAAACAACTCTAATGCGAAAGAAGGCTACGGCTATACGGATTTGTTTACAGAAGCGAGAGGTACTGCATTCGAAAGAGAACGCTAAGCTGTCGGTCACTGGCGTTTGGCGCATGCGTACTTCTTCTGTAGCAGCGTCAGTCTCGTTATTTAATAGCCACACCTCGTATACATCTATATACATATAAATATATAAATAGCCTTAGCTTGTATTTCTCTTATTATATCTCTTATTTGATTACTTATTCCGATTACAATTTTATATAATATTTATATTTTTAACAGAACCAAGTTATATTTGTCTATAATTTACATACACAATCGATAGGAATACAGAGTTATTGATTACATTCCTGTAACATTTATTCTAAATTGAGCTAGTTTGATTATTAATGCTGTGATCGAGGGTAAATTTTGATTTTTGGGATTGAAACGTTTGTTTTGTTTGTTATCGGCAAATTAAAGTATATATTTTAACTAGTTTTATTTATTAACGATTTAAAATTTTTTTTATATAACGATTGTTTTAGGCTCTTTGTCTTTTTGTTTTTTTATATAAATGTCTACAAATAAACACAACCAATTATCTTTATAAAATAATAGGACAGTGATTATCATTTATTTCGCCATTCTTCCAATTTACTGCGTCTAAACAAAGATCATACAGATCCCTGGTCAAAAAAATTAAGTTCCTTGACCTAAAAGAGAACCGACGGATGCACTATCCCAGATCGGGTAATAGCGTCGCGTATCGACGTTGACCTACATCTGGGACATAATCAAGTGCGTCCGACTTGTGGCACCCGCCTCAGAGCGATAACCACAAAAGCGAGGTCAGTTGCGTCCTTCCTTGGCCCTCTCCTAATTCCTTCTTCCCTTCGAAATAAAAAAATTTTGAAGCCTGGACTTAACATAATTATTATATCATAAAAACGATTATTAAACTAAAGGACTATGTTATATAAATATTATAAAATTTATATTTTTATATTATTATAGTAATAATTAAAAAAATTACAGTTTTGTAATGTTTCTGGAATATTACATGCATATTACTGACATATTGCAAGCATTGTTATTTTACATTTCTCTAATATCTCTGCAATGTTGCATTGCAATCTGCAATCTGCCGCTAAACGCTCGACGACCGAACCGCTGGATCATGCGCGGATGTGCATCTCAGGAGCGTCACAGTATAAGAAACATGCTGCGACCATACCTTCTAATAAATTATCATGAAAATGTTTTCCTTCCTACATAATTATTATTTTCTTAATAATAGTAATTGAACATTATATTAATAAGTAAATAAATACATTTTACTGAATGTAATGTGCTTTTAAAACATTACTTTATTATTTTTATGATATATTCGATTTTCTTTCAAAAAGTTACCGACCACGCTTATGTAATATCTGTTAATATAGAATAATACCAATTTACGGCTAATAAGAGTCAACACAAAACCAAATGCGTAATTTTAAACTGGAATGATGACTTAACTCCAATAATTCCGTGATGTCTTCTTTATTCAACATGTTACTAAAGAAGGCATGTTGAATAAAGAAGACATCATAGAAGTCTATGGAAAGTAAAGATTAATAATTTGTTTTAAGGTACGGTCGCAGCATATTTCTTATAGTGCAATGCTCCTGAGATACACGTCCACGCACGATCCGATACGACGGCTCAGCCGTCGAGCGTTGAGCAGTGGCAGCACGGAAAAAGAAGGCGACGCTTCAAAAGTCGGTCCAAAATTTAACATGTACTCCAACAATTATAGAAAGAATACCGAATCACTTCAATAAATTAATAAAAAATTATTTGTATATTGCATATATAAAGGCTTTTTGATTTGTGAATTATATTAACATCATCCTTATAATTATATTAATCATCGCACTTTGAGATTTGATTCATTATAGAATTTTCCTACATTCGGATGATAGTTATAAAAAAAACATTTCACAAAAAGTACTAATCGACATCAAACATAACATTATCACAAAAACATGATTTCTTTTCGGATTTTTTCTAAAGGTAAACAAATTTCATTTACATATATAAATAATGATTTTCTATCTATTCGACATAGTACGTCGAATTATTTTTGCTACAATTGTCGGTTTAAAAATATACGTCGGCTTTTAGAAATATACATATAATTTCAATAATTAAATAAAAATATATTTGGCCTGTAATATGTGTTTTTTAACAATGTCACTTATTTGAAAAAAAAGAATTACAAAAAAAGAAAAAAGGAATCGATTGTGGGATCTCTAACATTCAGATCTCGCCTCAGATCCTACACTCGAGACCACGCCGAGGTCTTGCAAACTATTTCTATGAAAGTGGTAGACAACGCTCATGGAAAATTATAGAAATGTCAATATCTCGTAAATTATCGAGTTTTGAATTTATTTTTGTTATAATTTTTATTATACATAAATTGGAAGGATGTAGGATTTGTATAATTTATTAAAACTTATACGTTATCTATAATATTCCTTTTTCTCTTAGTTATATACGTTGAGCGACCCAAATTGCCCAGAAAGCATTTTCAGTCGCTAGAAACAAGCGACTAGAGAGAGCGAGAGAGAGAGAGAGAGAAGGGAGAGGGGGAGCGCGCGCACACGCATATACACGCACGCGCATCTATTTTATATATATACATATATGTACATATATTATGTATTTTATATACATATGTGCATCAATAATTTACTAAATAAAATGTATGTAAAAAACAGAACAGAGCAATTAAAATAATTATCTTCGTTTGTATTCATATGTAAATAATATGGTATATTTCTTGTTTATGAAGAAATTATTTCAACAAAATTGAAATATTGGGTATGGGAATAAGTTTCCGCCCATTGCAGAAAGATGTCATTAGCAGCATTGCTCGTGTGTTTGATAGAACGGCAAGACATGTTTTTGAAAGGTGTGTGTCCAAACTTTTGAACCCAATAGATGGCATTCGTTCGAAGCGTAACAAAGAGTAACTTTTTTTGCGTTGAAGATGTCGGAATTTATTCCAAAAAAGCAACATTTGCGGGAAGTTTTTCTCCATTATTTTATTTTAAAGAAACGTGCTGCGGAAACGCATCGTTTGCTCGTAGATATTTACGGTGAGCATGCTCCATCGAAAACTAGTTGTAAAGAATGGCGATTCAACAGTGGTGATTTTGACGTGCGTGACAAAGAACGCGAAGGTGCATCGAAAAAATTTGAAGATGCAGAATTGCAAGCATTACTCGAAGAAGATTCGTGTTTATCGCTCGATAGGTTGGCAAAAGAGTTAAATGTTGATAGATCCACTGTTGGAAAACGTCTACACGCAATGGGAATGGTGCAAAAAGAAGGAAATTGGGTGCCATACAAATTGAAAGAGAGAGACATGGAAAGACGTTTGGTCATCTGCGAGATGCTTCGTCAATGACAACAAAGGAAGGGTTTTCTACATCGTATCGTAACTGGCGATGAAAAATGGATCTACTACGATAACCCTAAACGCTTGAAGGCATGGGTGATGCCAGGTGAACCAGGTCCATCAACGCCAAAACGAAATATCCATGCTTCGAAGATTATGTTGTGCATCTGGTGGGATCAAAGAGGTATTATATATTATGAGCTGCTCAAACCGTCCGAAACCATCACTGGCGATCGTTATCGGCTACAACTGATACGTTTAAACTTTGAAAGAAAAACGACCGGAATGGGACAATAGGCACAACAAGCTGATTCTGTTACATGACAACGCTAGGCCACACGTTGCAAAACCGGTCAAGAAATACTTGGAAGGAGTAAAGTGGGAAATTCTGCCCCACCCGCCGTATTCACCGGACATTGCCTCTTCAGATTTCCATTTGTTCCGATCCATGCGGCCCTTTCTGGAGAACGATTCAATTCTTATGAAGGTATCAAAAAATGGCTTGATGAATGAATCGCTTCAAAAGAACCAGATTTTTTCATTCGAGGAATCCGTTTATTACCGGAAAGGTGGGAGAAAATTGTCGCTTCCGAAGGAGCATACTTTGAATAAACTCACTTATATAGATTTGTTTAAATAAACACATCTTTTTCATTTTAAAAGGGCGGAAACTTATTCCCATATCCAATAATTAATATCATATTTATTTTATTATTATTTTTCCTCTCAAAAGAAAAAACTTTGACCAGGGCACGTAAAAACATTATTTGATATGGGCCTGAGTAGGTCGATAATTCAGATCATTTCTATGAGTCAGCGACGCACTTTTCACAGCGCCGTTGTCGGAATATCGCGGAACTAAAATACTGCACGGTTTCATGGCTTTATGTCAATTTCACTCGTAATACAAACGAAATTTTCGACTTTTTTTTTTATACTAAAGCCTCTACCTCGTTTCTAAAAGCATAGAATTGTTCTTTCAGGTTTTCTACAATTCGTCAGCTACTTTTTATGACGTACAAGGTCTGAAACTCTTATATGCAGTACTTATATTGTGACGTGTTGATTACAGAAACCGATAACAAAACTGTAAGTCTTCAATTTTCTTTCGTTTTTCGTATTCATTTATATATGGCGAATTGCGTTGTTATCGATACTTTAATTATATATATCGATACTTTAATAAATGAATAATTTTAGGGCGCCTATAAATTGTACAAAATGTGATTGGATGCCAGTTTTTTAGCGCATTACTGATATACATATTGTTATTCGTAAGTTCGAAAACGCTTGCGATTTTTTTTTGGCATTTCTNATAAATTTATTTTATTTCTTACTTTTATTTCTTAAACCAAGCTTACTACTGTATTGTAGATGGGTCTTAACAAATTAACCAAATATATAATGAATTCGGTTGGACGCACTAATGTATTATATATTAAAGCCATCACATTCTGATTTCTGGGTAAAAGTAAAATGTACATTCACGCGCAAAAAAAGTGGGGTACTAAACTTTTAGGAAATATTTTTAATCTTCGAATAGCAGTAACTCAGCGAAAAATCATCGTATTGAGATGTTTAAAAAAGCATTTTACAACTTAAAAATTCTATACTTTTCAGATCGATACTTTAATTATATATATCGATATTTTAATAAATGAATAATTTTAGGGTTCTTATGCATTGTACAAAATATGATTTAATGCCAGTCTTTTAGCGCATTACCGACATTATATATATTTTTGTTCGTGAGTTCGAAAACGCTAGCGATTTTTTCTGGCATTTCTTGAAAAGAAAAAATAAAATAAATGTAACAAATTATTTAAAAAATTATGTGATTCGGGATTATTATAAAAGGTTGTCTTCTTTCTTTTTAGTTTAATTTTCTTTAATTTTAAAGGTAAAAACTATTTTGTACAAAATGAGTTAATACATAAGAATATCAGTATTATTATACAAAATAATTGCATCAATTATTTTTAATAAATAATTTGAAAGTAAAAATCTTTGGTAAAATTGTTATTTGTTAATATAATATATTATAGGACCGTATATATGTGATAACACAAACTATAGAAATCAAAGCCTTAATCTAGCTGGATCTTAAATGCTTTGTATGATTCTTGTGTGAATTTATGTACTATGTAGTTTCCAGAAACGCGCACCGAAATGATTTTTCGATCTCGAAAACGCTAACTTTACTAAACTACCGCAGTAATATCACGAATTAAATTGTCTAGCAATTTAACAAATTTTTTATGCTTATTCGCATTTTCGAAACGATCTTAATAATGTTGAATAACATATTAAAATTTATAAATAATTAATTCTTATTGCGAAAAATATTACCTCGGCCGCGAGTCGAACCCGGATCTATTGTACGTATATACGTAGTATATAAATTCACACAAGAATTCATACAAGTATTAAGTTCCAGCTAGATTGTTTAAGACTTTGATTTCTATAGTTTGTGCTGTCATAGATATACGGATCCTATAATATATTATATTTTTTTATTTACGTCGCCTAAAGAGACGTTGTTCCTTCATATGCCAATTCGAAGAATATTACTAAGGCCTGGGTAGTCTAAAGGCTTAGGACGCTCGCACAGAACGCAAGAGATCCGGGTTCGACCAGTCGAGGTGATATTTTTCGCAATAAGAAATTATTTACAGAAATTATTTACAGAATTAATTATTTACAGATTTTAATATGTGATTCAACATTATTAAGATCGTTTCGAAAATGCGAATAAGCATCAAAAATTTATTAAATTGCTAACCAATTTAACTCGTGATATTATTGCGGTAGTTTAGTATTGTTATTTGTTATTTTCATTACTTTTTATATAAAACTATTTCCTTCAACACTTTAAAATAAAATAAAAACATAAGAAAAATAGAAATTTGAACAAAAATGTTCATAAACGCATCATATGTATTCATACGCATCATATGTATTAGTCATTTAGTGAATTAAATTTCTTTGTAAACTTTAGAGTGGTCTGAAGTTTACTAATAAATTTAATGTATTAAATTATCGCTACATATAGTTGTAAAACGTATACATGTAAATACGTATCAATAATTTTGTAAATTCAAATTTCGTCTAAATTTCTATTTTTCTTATTTTATTTTATTTTTGGAGTGCTGCACCTTGATAAAACATTTTTATATACAAAATAATGAAAAAATATTTTATAATAGGCTCTTTGTTGCTTTAAAGTTGTTTATTAAAATGATGTGATTATTTATTATAATAATACCGATTTTCTTGTGCATTAATTTACTTTTACAAAATGGTTTTTAACTTTGATATAAAATAGTTTACAAAAAAAAACAAGAATCTTTTTTACTACACGCTAGATTTACATTAATTTTTAAATATTTTATTACATTTATTACAAAACTTATCTTTTCAAAAAATGCAAGAAAAAATCAAGTGTTCCTGAACACAATAATACATATCAAGAATGCGCTAAAAACTAACATGTAATCATATTTTATGCAGTATATGATTATGAGTGCTCCAAAATACCAAATAAACGTTAACAACATTTAATCGTCTCAAATCTTTATTATTTAATAATTGCAAAATAAAACAATCCAGTGGCACTAAGTAATTATTTCGTTCTCGCCACCTTTTTCTATTGGCGATGCTGGTAATGTATGTATCCTGCCGACGCGGGCGATATTCTTTTTGTTTCTTTTTCTGCATCGTGCGGTAAACCTCTTGTAATTTCTCGACCTCATTTTCAGATTCTTTTCTTCATTGTAGCATTTGTAGGAAAATAATGCTGACGACGCAAAGTTTTGAATCCAAGTCTATCAGGACGAGTTGAACACCTTATCGCTAAGCCACTGTGGATTGTCAATATATATTGCTTTGAAATGGATACATCTGTTACATGAAAACATATACGAGATCTGTTCAAAAACGCGAATTTTGTGTTTTTTCAAAAATTATTTATTTATTCATGAATATGTATTTTGTCCCCTTCAAAGTAATCCCCATCAGATATTATACACTTGTGCCAACGTTTTTTCCAATCCTCGAAGCACTTCAAAAAATCATTTTTTGTGATCTTGTTCAGCTCCTCCTTCGATGCCGTCTTTATCTCCTCAATCGTAGCGTAGCGTCGTCCTTTCATGGGCCTCTTCAGTTTCGGGAACAAGAAAAAGTCACAGGGGGCCAGATCTGGGGAATACGGTGGCTGCGGCATCATTAGTGTGTTGTTTTTGGCCAAAAATTCGCGCACAAGCAACGATGTGTGAGCAGGAGCGTTATCATGGTGCAAAAGCCAATTTTTGTTCTTCCACAAATCCGGGCGTTTCTGGCGGATTGCTTCGCGCAAATTGCGCATAATTTGCAGGTAATATTCCTTATTGATCGTTCTACCCTGTGGCAAGAACTCATGATGCACCACGCCCTTGCAATCGAAGAAAACTGTAAGCAAAACCTTGTTGTTGCTCGGGCGTCCGGCACGCTCTTCGTCGTTCACATCTTCTCGGCCCTCTGAGAACATTTTGTACCACCGATAAACGTTGCTTCGGTCCAAGGTAGCTTCACCATATGCCACAGTCAACATTCGGAATGCGTTCGCGCACTTAATTTTGTTTTTCACACAAAATTTGATACAGATTCTTTGATCCATTTTTTGGAATAGGCAAAAATCGAAGACGAGCCAAAACACGTGCAAGCAAAGCAGCTGTCAAAAATTAACTGAACATTCAAAATGGCCGAACTTGTCGGCATAAGTGAGAGACATGAGTACCAACATAACGCCACAAAAAAATCGAAAATCGAATATACGTAACCCGCGGAAATTCAAAATTCGCGATACTTTTTGAACAGACCTCGTATGAAATTGTGATTTTCCATAAAAAGTGTGACGAAAATATGTTATAAGTCACGATATTAAAATGTATAAATTTATATACTAATACGTATAATTTATATACTAATACATATGATTTCAATTATATAGAAATATATATCGCCTAATATATTCATTAATAACTTCTTATTTATTTAAAAAACAAAATTTTTTTAAATACAAAAAGCAGAAACCATGAGATGTCTGACATTCTGATCTGGCACATTATGCGCGAGATCGCACGCATGCACGCATTGCATTTTGATATCATTTTTGCTGTTATAGATTAATGGGAGGGATATGATTATTAAAATTTATCAAAAGTTTTATGTTATATAGATATCTGTTTCCGCCTGTTATTGATACACGCCAAGCGGCCGCAAGATTATCGAGAAGGCATTTTCAGTTTTCGGGCGCTTGAAAACAAACGATCAGAGCGACGACGGACTCTTTATTGCTGTCTTGCTCGCTCTCAGCGCCGAATTCTTCATCCTTCTCGCCTAATCATTTGTTTTCAGGCGATCGAAAAATGCTTTCTCGGTCGTCGTACATCACTGGCTACGGTGTAAACGTACAATGTATGTCAAGCCGCGGCCTATACAATAGATGTCCTTGTTTATCATGTATATTAAACTATTTTACGAGATAAAGTTAAAAAAAAGATTTGTACTTCATTCTGACTTTTCTTAAAGAAAGTTAAATAATATTCTCCGAAATGTTATAAATTGCATTTTAGATTATGTCATTTATGTAGTATTATATATGAGTTTTTAATAATACATTTTTCTCTAAAATTTGTGATGAGTGCACATTTTTAGATTCTTATCAAAACATACATCCTTCGTTAAAAATAACTGTTACATACTGAAGAAAAACAAGTGAATTATAAAGAATTATTTTTCATAATAGTACAACTGATATTTTTTAGTGTGCGCGCATTGTTGTGCCAGAAACCGGGCACAACGGGTTCGGGAGGACGTTGGGATCGGAATATTTGTTATATCATTCACTGTCGTTTTGATTGACGTATTGTACATATGTATTAAAAAAAAGTTTTTCTCACATTCGTGTTTTATAGTTATTTAAATATTTCCCGACGCATTACATTTCGTTGCGAATTACGGTTGGGTTTACGTAACTCCGGACTGAGAGCAAGATTCAAGACCGAACTGAATTGAACTCAAATATGAACCTCGAATCGGTGCTCCGCTTATATTGTATCGCTATTTCCGTGTATCCTTGCTGACGAGACATCTTTCGTCAGCCTTTCGTGGTAATCTTTCGAGGACAGCATCACGCGATAATAGTCAAACGTAATATTGCAATTAAACTTATTATTTTTTATTTTATTATAACATGTCGCGTCAGCATTGCGCTCGACAGCATATATGTACGCATATACGCACACAGAGAATGTATATAAACAATTTTTCTAGGTCAATTTTTTTCTGTACCATTATGCAGTGGTCACAATATAAAACAAGATTTCTAAAGAACATCAAATAAGTTCGTATCCGTGCTCGTCCACATTCGATCGTTGACGTGCGAGGAGTGGGAACTGCTTGGTAAGCGCCCCACACCGTGTACACCACCGCGAGTTCCTAAACGTGACTCGATTGAAGGTACACTTAGCAGTACTAAGCTGGTCGAACGCATCTATTCGTATCTTTAAAAATTAATCTCGTTAACTATTGCGAAAATTGCAAAATATTAGAAGATTTTCCAATTCAGTTTTGTTCGTTCTATTAGCTCGTGACGGGCGACCCCCTCCTTAAGTTTCAGATTAAAATTATATATGTACTTTCAAAGTTTTAACTAACAAAGTTTAAACTAACAATAGGAGGAAAAATATCAAATCAGTTTATTCAATAGACAAATAAAAAATTATTTTTAAATTGCACAAAACTTATTAATTTCAATATTATAAAATTATATTGGAGCGTCATCCTTATAATTATATTAATCATCACCACTTTCAGAATTTTGTGAGTTATCAGAATTTTTATATATTCGGGAAATGTATTTATTTTTTATTTGTCTATTGAATAAAGTGATTCTGATAGAAATTTCATGCATTTTTTGAACAGTTATTAAACAGTTATACCAACTTCTGTCTAGTAACTGAGAAGGAAAATTACTTAGGATCCCAATTAGGATGCAACACTTTGCTTGCAGTTATTGCATACAAAAGTTGCGTAAAATCTCTCAAAAATTGCGAATCCAGTTATTGAATAGAAATGTAACAAATAATGAATGTTAAATTGATTGATAAGCAAGTCAATGTTCATGAAATGGACAATTTTGCCTTAGTAATATTTTGTAAATGCTTGCTGATTGTAAAATTTTAAGGTTGTGAGAGTCATAGTGCAAAAAATCTTTTGTGCATAATATATTTTGTACTAAAAAAAGCATAATATATATATCAAAGATTTCCTGCATTATGACTCTTATTACCTTAAAATTTACTCTTATATTCGGATTGCATAAATTATGAAAACTTTTATATCTTCTTTCAAAAAATTTTAATTTAAAAAATTTTATAATCATAAACAT
>JAANIB010001431.1:27672-50819 GCA_017607565.1 Acromyrmex heyeri | reverse complement strand
TTTCATTGTATTCATTAACAAAGAGCAATGTCCGTACCGTTTCATGTTCTGACATACATGTTGAATTCTGAGCAGGTGATATTGCAATTATGATATTTTTGTTAAAAATGTACAAAATTAATGTTTATGAATGATATTACAATTTTCGCCAATTTTGAAATAGAAATGTGGAATTTTTAAAAATGTTTCATTTATTTATTTGCATATAAAAATAATTTAGACTTTTTACAAATCAATAATTATTAGATATATAATTTATTCTTTAAATGATATTTTAAAATAATATATATCTCTTGTAACTTCAATCTTTATACGAGCTTGAAAAATTCATCTTTCCTAAATTATTGTACCATTCATCTTCTCCAAACAATACAATTAATTAAAATGTTTTACGAAATTTTTATATTACCATACATTTTTGTTATATATATATTTACTTTTTTTAGAGGATATTTTATATAATGTTGTATAATACAATATTACCGGACATTATTCTACTTGCATAAATGTTACATAAATTAATAACTATAATGTCCTAAAAAATATTATAAAACAAGATTGCAAACCTTTGCTTATTTTAATATTGATAATTTCATACTTAAAGCATAACAATGTACATATTTTGAAATCGTAGTTGAGACTAAGTAATACCAGAAATATCTGGTTAGTAATTGCCAGAGAGTTAATCGTGGGCTGACTATTTTTGATTTACTGCCAAAGGCGTTAATCGTGAGCTGGCTAATTGTAATGAAATCTCACAACCGTACATCGAGCTTTGGCAAGTTCTAATCAAATGTCAGAGGTACAACGTCATTCTACGAACTATTGGCGCCATATCCGGAGGTTACAAAACCAAAGGGCCATTTCGAAGAAACGAAGCACGAGACGCGTCATCACATCAAGACCGTTACCAGGACCGTCGGTGATATGTCGTCCACGGAGACTCGCGCCGGAGCATTTGATCTCAAAGAAGGAGTTCGAAAGGATGGTGGAGCTTGGAATACGAGATCTTCGAAGAGCTGTTGGTCATCGCCCTTGCATTCCGTGGTTCCCAAAATGGGCGAAGAGTGGCGACCCTGCGGCAACTATCAGGCTCTTAACGCGCAGACTGTTCTGGATTATTATCCAGTACACTACATACAGGATTTTGCGCAGTCTCTTCAGGAAAGGAAGTTTTTTACTATTGACCTGATTTTCGGGCATATCACCAGGTCGCGGAGGAGGATATCCCGAAAACGGTAATTACGACGCCATTCGGAATGTACGAATTCCCGGCAATGTCTTTCGCCCTGCGGTACGCCACGCAGACTTTCTAGAGGTTTATGGACGAGGTTCTTCGTGGTCTAGATTTTTGCTACGCGTACATCGACAATATTCTCGTTGCGGTGTCGTCGGTCGAGAAGCACCTCGAGCATTTGCAAATGTTGTTCGAGGACGTATGGTGTTGTTATCAATCCGGCGAAGCGCGTATTCGGGCGAACGGAGGTCGAGTTTGGATATTCGGTGACCGGTGAAGGGATGCGTTGCTCGCGCGCGTGAGTACCGAAACGGCTAAGGATTTTCGACAATATCTCGTCATGCTAAATTGTTTTAGAAGTCACAAAGAGTCACTGAGACATTAGTACCGTTAAATGACTTTTTGCATAACAACGCAATAGAAAAAACTCCAATAGCATGGACACCGCTGGCGGAGCAAGTGTTTGCAACATCAAGAGAGAGTCTGGTGCAAGCTGCACTGCTGGTGCATCCAAAGAGTTACGCAAAGAGCGATGCAGAGTTAGCGCTGTTCATGGACGCGTCCGACCATAGCGTCGGAGTCTCGTTGCAGCGAAATGGTAGCGACTGGAAGCCGTTAGCGTTCTATTCAAAAAAGCTGAATCCTGCTGAGGCGAGATATAGCGCATTTAATCGAGAACTCTTGGCTATATACTTCGCCGTCAAGTACTTCCGACATATGGTGGAGACGAGGAAATTCACTATTTATATGGATCATAAGCTGCTCATCTTCGCGTTCCGCCAAAAACCGGAAAAGAACACACCACGTCAATTCAAACATCTGGATTTCGTCGGCCAGTTCACTACAGATATTTGGCAAGTATTTGGCGGCCAAAATGTCGTGGCGGACGCGTTATCTAGGATCGAGGAGCTCGAATTTTCAATGAATTATGCGGCGTCGCAGCGGGATGACAAGAAAATTAGAGAGTATGTACAGCGGGATTGCAGCTGAGGAATGTCGAAATTCCAGGAACGGGAACGACAATATATTGTGACACGGCAAAAGCAATGTCACGGCCACTCTTGATAGGGTCTTTCCGACGAGCTGCTTTTAACATAATGCATAACTTAGCGCATCTGAGAATTAGCTCGACTGTCAGGTTTGTGGCCCAGCGTTACATTTGACCATCGATGAACGCGGATTGTCGCGACTGGGCTCGCGCGTGTGTGCCGTGCCAGCGGGTAAAAGTGACTCGCCACGTGTCGGAGCCGAGAAGAGAGTTTACCGTACCGTCCGGAAGATTCGAGCATGTGCATATTGACATCATAGTGATGCTAATCTCAGAAGGGAAACGATATTGCTAAACATGTGTCGATCGGTTTTCGCGATGGCCGGAGGCATGCCCTCTCGGAGATCAAGAGGCGGAAACGGTGACGAGATCGTTTTATGAAGGATGGATCGAGATTCGGACTACCTCTGCGAGTCACGACGGATTGCGGGCGACAAATTGAGTCCCACTTGTTTCGCCGATTGAGCTGACCAGGACAACGCATTTGAAGACAATAGCATCCTTAGGCCAACGGGATGGTCGAGCGTTTCCATCGACAGCTCAAGACGGCAATCAAAAATCATGGCAATGACCGATAGATGGAGGTGCTGCCGACCATCTTGTTGGGGGTCAGAGCGGCCTAAAGGAACAATTTGCGGACGACGATAGCTGAGCTCGACAGAGCTACGGACAGACGTTGAGGCTTCCTGGACAGTTCCTGAGTCGAGCGATATGGGCGATGCCACCGATTTCATCAAGGAATTGAGTCATCATTTTGACGACCTGCGTCCAGTCGAGGAGATACATCACGGAGAGCGTTCATATTTAAGGATTTGGCTATAATAGACTGAGTGTTCGTCTGTCATGATGGATCCAAAAGGATATTGTGGTTGCCATATGACGGCCTATACTCGGGGATCAGCCGGACCGACAAATTTTTTGTCGTTCAGGTAAAAAGAAGAGATATAACGATTTTGATAGATCGGTTAAAACTCGCATCTTTTCAGAGAATACAGAGAACAACATTCCGAGACGAGGAACATGGACAGGACACCGGTCGACAACAATAGTATAGAGGACGTCGACCCGAGGAGGTCCGCGGACGCGCTGGGTCTTCGGAAACGAGCCGGGGTGGCGACGAGATCGGGCAAGAAAGTTCGTTTCCCGGATCGTCTACAAATCGGAAGAAGATAGAATTTTCATTTTTTGTATAATTACGTGTATATTTTAAACGCCAAGGATATTCGAGTATTACACACATAGACGACGAATAATAGTTTATTCAATTAGAGAAAATTGCATAGTTTTAATCGCACAATTAAAATCAGTAGCACACATTTTCGGTTGTTATATGACGTAAGATCCAACGACGGATCAGAATTAGTTAATTTTCATCCTATTGCATTATTCTATCTCATTCTATTCTATTCTATTTAAAAAAAAACACGACAACTAAGCAGGAATCACTCCGCGTGGATATATACTTTATCGCTGTAAGCACAGCACTGACAGGGAGGTACTGTGGCGGTTATATTCGCCATTACTTCAGCTAAAAATGCATTCGAAAAAGATTTAATTTTCATCAGGAGAATATCTTGTTCTCGGGATCGCGAGAGAATATTCGCGAATATGGGAGACCTGCTTAGCTATTCAAATTAGAAAAAAGGACAATACAGAGAGACAGACACGAGACAGGTAAAACGTCAAATGTAAACAGTGGCAACAAAAGCGAGGAATAATGGGCGACAGATTTATCTCATTTGCGGATAAAATCTCAGTAGATAGTTAAAATTCGACATTACAGCCAAGTGCAATAGTGCACATGTTGTAATTTGCCGGGAGAGGCAACCGTTGCACGAGAAAATTAGGAAGAATGAGCCAAAGAAGTATTCTTTTAAAATCGAAACTTCGGAACTTTCGAAAACAATTGAAAAACAAATAGTTTTTCTCTGAGTGTGAGGTCGAGCATGCGAGAGAGAATCGACACTTTTCCGCCGGCGCTCGATCAGGGCAATGCTTGTAAAATCCGTCTAGCCTTGACATAAAGATACATGTTTCTTTTACGGAATACATGTTTCTTTTAGGAACGGAATTTTTTCTTACCCAATCTTTTCTTACCCCTACGATCTTATCATTACCCAATACATTACAATAAAAGTCCCAAATTATAAATGCTGCAAGTGTAGCACCATTTAAATTCTTATGAATGATATAAATAGTTCATGTAATAATAATAAAATAAGCAAAGAACTATTGCAACTTCAAAATACGCAATTTTTATTTGAAAAATAATAACATCTATGTATAATAATAAACATGATATTCTTAGAAAATCTCTCAAAGGCCATTTGCAGTGTCATGTCACATTACTTTTTGACAAGTAACATCTTTCAGTTGATTACTGTCAAATTTTGAGCGGAATTCATCGCGTGGTTTTATTTCTGTAGATGATTAAAGCGAACAACATTTGTATTTTTTGCAAAATGAAAAAAAACGATTTTCGTGCAGTAATCAAACATCTACATATGAAAGGTTTAACGCCGAAAGAAATCAAAGCCGAGTTGAATAATGTTCATAGTACATCTGCACCAGCGTTTGCGACTGTATACAATTGGGTGAATGAATTTAAACGTAGTCGTACATCCACATGTGATGCACCTCGTTCGGGACGTCCAATTGAGGCTGCTATGCCAGAAATCATCGATAAAGTCCACGATATTGTTTTGACTGATCGACGAGTGAAAGTGCGCGAGCTTGTTGAGGCCACAGGCATATCACATGGCACAGTGATTTCAATTTTGAAATTTTGGGTATGAAAAAGCTATCGGCAAGATGAGTGCCGCGTTTGCTCACTGTGAACCACAAACGCGACCGTGTGACGATTTCAAAACAATGTTTGGAGATATTTTAACGTAATCCAAATGAATTTCTGCGTCAATTCATTACTGTAAACGAAACATGGATCCTTTACTTCACACCCGAGATGAAGGAACAATGGACAAAACAATGGACTTCACCGAGCGAACCAGAAACCCTCCGAAGAAAGCGAAAACCGTGAAGTCGCCCGGAAAGGTGATGGCCACAGTTTTTTGGTATGCACGCGATATAATTCATATCGATTACCTTCCGTCAAGCAAATGATTAATGGCGATTACTACGCAGCCTTATTGAATCATTCCAACAACATTTTAAAGAAAAAACGTCCCCATTTGGCGAAGAAGAAAGTGCTCTTCCATCAAGACAATGCACGAGTTCACACGTGGAAAGAGATTCACCACCAGAAAGAAAGCAGTTTATCGCCAAAACAGAGTTCAAAACACTTATTTTGAAGGGTTGGACAAATCATATTATTTGAACGGCTTGAAAAAGTCGGAGAATCGTTGGATCAAGTGTATCGAGCCGAAAGGAGACTATGTTGAGAAATAAAAATGAATCGATCAAAAAAAATGTGTTTTACTATATTTTTCTAAAAACTTATTGACTTGTCCTCGTATTTATATATTTAAAATAACAAAACTGGATTTAATAAAATGTTTTATTAATATCTTTTTTTTGTAGGAGGCAGATGCTAAAAGCACTGAAGATGAAGGAGGTAACCCTGGCTGTTGCAGAAAGTATGAAGATACCTGAAGATACTAACGACGAATCTATCAGTTATCAGGACCCAGTGAAACTACTGTACGACTTGATGGATTCGAAGATTAGTATTCAAGGTACACAGTGCTTGAAGCCAGTAAGTATAGATTTGTACATGAATGTACAAAAATGTGAAGGTGACAATACTCTTGTCATCGAAAGCACAGGCCATGTAGATACTGATCGTATCCAGCATGAGCATGAAAGTAAGCACATACGTGTACAAGCATGTGCGGATGACTATGCTCTTGTCATCGAAAAGATGAGCCGTACAACAAGAGCATGAGCCTGAAGGTAATCGCATCATAAATTCTACTTTCTTCAATAAAGAATTCCATCAAGTATTTGATAATCATTCGCGACATTGCTGGTTTAAAGACTGGAAACTCGTAAATACTCGTCATATTGAATTCAAGAACATAAGACCATCATAACAAACACATCATAAAGAACGCAGTTCTTTTATGAATGCAAATTTTCTTTTCATAAGGCCGACTTTGGTTATATCCCACAGACTCTACAAATATGGATCTGAACATGGCTATCACAGCTAGAACCATCATCACTAGGATTGATTATACTCAAATGAAAGAGGTATTTGCAGCTGTAAATGTATCGTGTATGTCGAAGAAAACATATATCTAACATCTAAACATAGTACTCGAAGAATTTGAAAAAACAGCCATTAAAAATATGAAAATGGCAGGTAAACTTGAAATGCAACTCGATATAGAGAGAAATGAAATAATTAACAATCATCCATACATAACCGTTGTAGCGGATGATAGTTGGGCAAAGAGATCATATGGTATTTAGATAGTACCTGTGATTCACTTTTCGGAGTTGGAGCTATTATTGGTTCCTGCATGAAGAAGGTTTTCTTTGTCGCATTTGCAAGTTTTGTATGATATGCCATATGATGGAACGAAAAGGTCTCGAAGCAAAAAATCATAAATGCTATAAAAATTTCGACCGTAACTTAGTTCTGCACGCATGGAAAGTGATGCTATTGCTGAGGGATTCACACGTAGCATTGCAATGCATAGAGTGATTTTTAAAACACCCATTGCCGACGGCGATAGCAATGTGTATCAGTCCAAAAATAGCAATCCGTATTGAGAGCAAATTATAACGATGCGAAAAGTAGAATGCACTAATTACTTGCTTCGAAATTTATATAAAAAATTAAAAATAGTCGCAGAAGCAACAGAATCAAAATTGCGTAGAAATCGTGACTTTATAAAATCACGAAATGTGAAATTTGTGAAAAACAATATTTCCAAAATTAGAAATAAAATTGTACAATTAAGTGAATACAGAAGAAAAGAGGAGCAACCTCAGCATCATTTAGCTAAGGAATTACGAGAAAATATAACAAATGATATGGCAATTCTTAGCCATATCTTTGAGGAGCACAAACAGTGTAAAGAACGTGGCCGTACATGCGAGAACATCGCTAATACAAATAACCAAAATTATGTTCCGAATCTAAAATTGTACGGTCTTTATCCCAAAATACAGGATGCAATCACATACCTAAGTGCTTATGCCGACAGTGTTTGTTGCTCAATGTGACTAACAATTTAGCAGAATCGTTTCACTCGATAGTCTGCGCAGAAGTTGATGGAAAGCACGTGTTTTATGGTGCGCGTGGTTCTTACAATACTAGAATTGCAGCAGCTGTTGTTCAACATAACACTCTCACAAAATTACATAAAAACGTATGTGACAATGCTCCTTCTATTATCGAGAATCTGAAAAAACGACGACAAATTAAAACAGCTCGAACCAGAGAATATCGCAAAGTAGATGGAAAACAAAAGAAATTTAAAAGAAACATAGAAACAGATGATTATTACGGACCTCAGTTGCAAAAACCAGATGAATCCTCTGAAATATTTGAAAAAAGAAAACAAAGGTATATGGAAGAATTGTTTGAAAATGCCAGAAACTGGAAAGAAAATGAATACAAAACTAGAGAGCAAAGTGATAGCGAATTATGGTTGTCACTGAGAAAAATAATGTTGACAGCATCAAATTTTGGAACAGTATGTCGTATGAGGCCAACAACGTCTTGTGCAACAACCGTAAAAAATACCTTTTTTTCTCCATCTATCGATACCATGAAATATGATCACGATATGGAGAAAATGGCAAAATAGAAATTATCCGAAATATTAAAAAAAGATATAAAACCATGCGGATTGTTTATTGATTCTAACAATCAGTGGTTGGGTGCTTCTCCTGATGGGCTTCTCGAAGAGGATGGTCTAGTGGAGATCAAATATCCTCTTGGAAGCTATTCATACGTTGCTTCGATTGAAAGGTATTGTATTTTTAATAAAAAAGATCCAAATGCAATGAACCGAAATCATCGGTTCTTCTATCAAGTACAATACAGAGTCAATTAAATATAACAGCGCGATTATAGCATTTTCGCTGTATGGACAGCGAAAAGCATAAAAATAGTGCGTGTTAATAGAGACAATGACAAATAAAATGTTGCCTTTTTTAACATGTTTTTATTTTGACTGCATGCTTCCTGAAATTTTGGACGGTATATTAGACATATGCCTATCAGAGAACCAAAATATATAATACAGGCGAAAAAGTTGTCCAAAAATGGTAAATACTTGTATCACAAAGTGACAACATATAACAATAGAATCAGTCGATGAAAAAGAAAACAAAACGAAAAATGAAAAACGATTGAAATGTAATAATATTTCAACCGAAAAAAATGTTACTGTTTCTACTGCTGTGATAGAGCCAGGTGACTATATTTTTGTTAGTCATATAACTAATCATATTCCGACAACAGATGAAATGGCAAATCGAAGAGTTCTAGACGATCGTCAGATATCTCTTTTTTCTATGAAAGAAAATGTCTTGTCTAAATATAGTAAATGACTGGATATTTTCTTACGCATTGTGGTAGAAACATTTTGTTCTGAAACACAAAGCGTACATTATATAAAATGTTCAGAATTAATTATAGCCAGTGATCGCAAAAGTATCCAAATAATTGAAAGAAATTGTATTGATCACTGGCGCTGCATCTTTTTTGAAAAAAACTTTACTAAAAAAACTTTGTACATGATAGCATACCTGACTGTACATATGATAAAATGGCGTCGAAAGAAAGACAATATAGAGCTCGTTTTCCGCAAATAATATCTACTGACATAAGATTTAAAAAAGTTCAAACGCAACCGAATGGTACGTCTTGTGGAATACATGTTGCAGCTTTTACAACGGATATAGCCTTGGGTAAATATCCTTGCAAAGAGAAATATTCCAAAAACGTTGAATTAATGAGACATCACTTTTTTTTCTATTGTAGCAAGCAATACACTCTTGCCTTTTAGCAGAGAATAAATATTCTTTAAATGTTATATTATTTCAAAGAATATTGTTGTACTTTCATACGTGAGTGTAATCAACACACTGTGATAGAACGGTTAGAAGAAAATACATAACTTTGACGAATAAATATTTTTAATATATGTATGTGTTTTAGACAGGAATATTTGCCCATGTTATGGGCTAAGCACAACAACGGTATATGTTTGATTGCGTTTCACGGCAATGGGCGATGGATGGGCCCATTCTATATTATCAAAATTAATGACAATATATAATTTAATTTAATCCAATTTCTTTTGATATAATTTCAAATAATGTCTTGTTTTTATATTTGCTAGAAATCGTTTAATATCCACTTTCTTCACTTCCAGATAAATTGTGGACAACTTTATCCAGGAGATATCTCCATTGTATTCTGGGAGATATTTCCTAGATAAAGTAAAGATGTTGGTAAAGAAATAAATGTTGTTTCAATGTATGACATTGACGTTACATGTCAAGGTCAAGACCATTGGAAATTATTCCTTAGCACAGAGATGTCCGTAACTGATTGTGAGTCGTAAATCATAGTTATAGGTCAACGCAAAATGTGTTGGCGTATTATGTATTATACTATATATTTCGAATAAAACTCATGTTCCACGATTCAGTTATAGCCATCTTTATGTCCAGGATCCCCCTTTTGGACACTATATACTATCTATGTATAATATACATACATACGAGGGCAAATCAATAAGTAGTGTTTCAAGATCAATAAGTAGTGTTTTCAGGCAACGTTGCTGATGCAATTTGGCATTGCTATCGTGTACTACCATCTTTCAAACGATGCCATACAAAATTTCAGAGTGATTCAAGCAATAGTCTTGATTTGATAGCAATTCATAGTAAGCGTGTTTGATGTTTCCGATACAATAAAAAAAGAGCAATATCGATCCATGATTCGTTTCTTATTTCTGGATAGACAAAACGTGTGAAGAAATAAAAACGAAGTTGTATGCTGTCTATGGGAACTCTTCACCATCTATGACAACCGTTCGATATTGATTCAACGAATTCAAACGTGGTCGTTCGTCTGTTTTTGATGAGGCCGCCCGGCAGATGTCGTGTGGGAATAAGTGACTCAATTGATGAGTCAAATTCTCAAGACCAGCCCAGCTTGTCGTGTAATGTGATATGAGGTAATGATCGACACTTTTCTTGTAACAGGTAACGATAAATCTTTATTACTCGAGCTCAAATGAATATGACTGTACAGGATGAGCGCCATAATCTATCTGTTTTGTTATTTTTCTTATTTGTTTTCTGACGCCGCTTGTAGGCAACTCACAACCTACAAAATCCCTAGGCTTTCTACACTCGCTGCGCTAGTGAGGTATTGAGAACGTAGTTCCCCACATACTCCTCCCCGAGTGACAACGAATCTAAACCCTATGCTTATTACTAGGTTAACAAAATATTGCTTTAGCGACAGGTACATTTATAATGCCGGTACTTTACTACCATATAAAACATATAAAACGTATCATATAACACATCTTATTTAAAACATATTATCGTCTTTGGTGTCTGTTTTAAACTAATTACATTTTGTCGTTGGAGGATTTATTATAATTATATGGCGAAAGTGACTTTTTTCTTTGAACGAGCATATGTTTTTAAAGTTGATTGCTCGTTGCTGAACGAATTGGTTGATTGCCCTGCTTCTGGGGTTGCACTACATAATCATCGCGTATGCCATACGCTAGTTTTAAATTTTCGACCGATATACTGCGCTGTGTACCGTTAACGTCAATGTCGAATATTCGATCCGACACACGATTTACGATTTTGTGAGGGCCGATGTAGAGACGCTCTAACGCTCTCTTAGTACCGCCCACCCGTAGAAACACATGGGAACATGAATATAAATCTTTAAACACGAATGTGCGTTTCTTATGCTTATGCTCTATCGAGATTGGCTTAACTTTGCGCATATGCTCGCGGAATTCCTCGATGAACATTTGAGGATTAGGAGTGAAGTCGTCCGGCAGTACAAATTCTCCGGGGACGCGCAGCGTCATTCCGTAAACAAATTCCGCAGGCGATGCGCCGGTGTCAAGGCGGACATGAGTACGAAGACCTAATAGTACGGAGAGCTCGAAAGTACTCGTGACCAACCTTCATTAGCATGACAAATTATTGCAACTTTTAAGCTTCTATGTCACCGCTCGATCATACCGTTCGAGGCGGGGTGTACGCCATGGTACGAATCCGTTGACAGCCGATCAGCTGAAGAAGTGCAGTGAAAAGCTGTGCTTCGAACTGGCTACCTTGATCCGTAGTTATCGTTTTGGGTGCTCCAAAATTTGCTACCCAGTTGTCGTAAAACGCGCGTGCCATTATAATGGCTTCGATGTCTTTGAGAGGTATTGCTATTGGCCAACGCGAAAATCTATCAATGATCGTCGCACAATATTTGCACCCGTCCGACTCAGGCAAGGGACTTATTAAATCCATGTGAACATGCTCGAAACGCCCGTCGGGCGCGACAAATTTTTCAGAATTTAGTTGAACATGTCGGGTTATTTTTGACTCTAGATAATTTTTGCACCACTTTGCAATGTCGCGATGCATGTTAGGCACACATACCGTTGACGGATTAACCGATCAGTGACTTTAGGGCCCGGATGAGCCGCGTCATGGAACATGTGAAAGACGCGATCTCGTAAAGATGCCGGTATATAAGGGCGGATTGCCTCGCCGGTCATTTCACAATAAAGTGTAATATGCGTCGGCCCCCATTGAATTCGCTTCATAGTGAGCGGAAATTCAGGAGATTCGCGAATGGACCGTAGCTCCTCGTCTTGTTCTTGTTGCTGCGCAAACTCATTTACTTCAATCTCGGCAGGTAAACGGATGGCTTCGATACGAGAAAGGGAATCCGCCACGATATTATCATTGCCCGATAGGTATTCAATACGCGTGGTGAACTGCGAGATGAACAAAAGTTGTCTCTGTTGCCGAGGTGATGTCTTTTCGGAACGTTGCATGAACGCGTAGATGAGAGGCTTGTGATCGGTCACAATCTTGAAATTTCGCCCTTCGAGGAAATAACGAAAGTATTTGACTGCCTCGGCGACCGCCGTAAGCTCCCGATCGTACGCGCTGTAGTTCTGTTGCGCCGAATTTAATTTGCGCGAAAAGAATGCGAGCGGTTTCCACGAGTCGTCCAGATGTTGTTCGAGGGCGATGGCAAAATCTGACGCGTCACAAACGAGGCGCGTCTCGGCTGCGTCGGAGGGGTGAAAGAGTATAGTCGCATTGGCCAGACTCTCCTTGCACTTATTAAACGCTTCCTCAGCCGGCGTCCATATAATTGGCCGTTTGTCGTTCTTGCGTGAGTCGCGAAATACTCATTTAATGGTGCTTGAACGATAGCTGCATTATGCAGTAGTTTACGATCAAAGTTGATAAGCCCAAGAAAACGACGCAATTCAACTATAGTGTTAGGCCTTGAAAACTCGCGAATAGCCTGAACCTTATCGAGTGTTGGTTTGCAACCTTCGCTGTTAATCATAAAGCCGAGGAATTCTAATTCTTGCTTACTGAACTCGCATTTTTCTACATTGAGTCGTAAATAAAACTTTTTAATCACTGTAACACTATGCGTAAGTGAGCTTCGTGCTCTTCAAGAGACGTCGACGCTATGAGTATGTCGTCGATGAATGCAAATTCCAAGTCGCTTAGAGCGCGGAAGATTTGACGCTGAAATGTTTGACTCGCGTGTCTAAGACCGTATGTCATGAATTTATATTCGAACAGCCCGAAGGGCGTAACGACAGCCGTTTTCGGAATATCTTCCGGCGCCACTGGAATTTGGTTGTATGCCTGATACAGATCTAGCTTAGAGAAAATGACTTTCCCACGCAGGTTGGAGGAGCAATCGTGCAAATGTGGTACGGGAAATTTATCCAGCACGGTAATTGCGTTAAGACGACGGTAATCGCCGCAGATCCTCCATGATCCATCTTTTTTCTGTACCATGTGGGACTTGCCCATGGGCTACTGGACGGACGGCATATACTGGCTTCGACTAGCCGTTGAAATTCAGCCTTTGCTGCTTTTAATTTTTCCAGACTTGCCTGGGGCGCTTGGCTACCGGCGGGCTCGTGGTAATGATATGATGACGAACATCGCTACTGCAATTCGGAGTTGCCTGTTCTAAACCGGTGACCTCCGGAAATTCAGATAAGATGTTCGCAAATTTCGTACTGGAATTGACCGTGCTAATGGCAAGCTGTGGTACCGATTTGACAATGCCCGAAACGTACACATTGTTTTGTGATGAGTCTGCGACCCTTAAGGTCCGGAAGGAGATCGTAATGTGCAATCAGGTCGGCCCCAATAATCGGTACAGAACTGATGCTACGCAGAAATTTCATGTGAGCGGGCGTATCCCTAAGTGTAGCGTTCGGAACGACTCCCCATACGTGTCTTTACGCGTATTGTTTGCCGCGTAAAGTTTGAAATTGGTCAGAGTTTTCTTCTTCGCGTATGTGCTGGGAAGCAGCAAAATTTCTGCCCCCGTATCCACAAGGAATAGCTCTCCGGTGACTCGATCGCGGATGTGGAGACGGACAGAAGAATCGACGCCCGCCATACCTGTCTCCTCGGTGGCAGACGACTCTATTCCCCCACCTCCCCGTTAAAGCCTTGGGCTTTGGCCAAGGACACGGGAATTTTTCAGTTCCCTTACAGACTCGCGCTTGTTCCCCGAAAGTACGATGCGGCCAGCAGACACGAGAGCTTCTGTTTTTGGAACGCTTACGATTTTTATTTGCCTTTTTTTATTTGTCTCTCGTCTGAGATCTGCTGCATCGCTTGACCTCAGCCGCGAGGGCGGCCATATCGGCGGCAAGACGGTTGATCCTAGCTTCTAAGTCGGACGGCTTAGACTTTGACGACGATGCGGCGGCACACTGCGCAGAATCACCCACGGTCTCAACTATTTTATCCGCCATTTTGGCTAGCTTGTCCAGATCCGTACTTTTGGTAGTCGCAAGAATGCTTCTAATGTGCGGTGATAAGTGTTCAAAAAACACAGTTTTTATTACGGCATCATCACATCGCTTGTCAGAGTTCAAGTTATGAAGTCGACTGAGGATCTGCGACGGTTTCCCTGACGTAAGCACTTGGCCTTTTATTAGTTGTCGCAGTTGACTTTCTGCTGACGCTGAAAAATTTTCAATAATACGCTGTTTTAATTTGGTGTATGGTTCGTTCTCATCGGGCTCCGCGATGAGATCTCTGCAGCACGCGATAGCTTCGGCGTCCAGAGACATAATCACGTGATGCGCCTTAGTCTTTTGCTCTATGATTCGTGCGGCCTCGAACATGGCCTCGACTTGAATGAATCACCGGATCTTTAATTAAGAATGGCGGAATTTTCGGAACCCTATATGAATCTATACGCGCGACATTGCCGACTGCATTTCCCTGCATCTGCTGAAGCGTCGCTTGCAGCTGCACCACTTGCTCCTGCAATTTCTCACAGATAGGAGAAGGCATGACTGTATGTCTACCGTATCGAAGCTCGCGAATAATCCGTATTTTCTTACGGCCTTAAATACCAACCGCTCACGCGCACGTTATGTATAACTTCGATCGCTTTATGCTAATCTATCAAAAGGAGAAATCGTTAATTAATGTTCATGCGTTAACCTCGCGGAGAAAACGCGGAGGATCTACTTTCCTGTTTTGCCGAATTACGCGCGCCTAAAACTGATGTACTGCGCACGCAACTTGCCCCACTGCAATGGCGGCGACGACGCGCTCACTGGACACAAAGGCGGCGATGTCGTCCTTCACAGGTCATAATGGAGGCGATGTCGTCCTTCGCAGGTCACAATGGCGGCGACGGCGATGGCGTCCTGAACGCCGGCTCCTGGGCTGGCCTGTCCGGTTCCCACGGCGGCGGCACGCTGCGCGCCTGTCATTGGATATGTCCTTGCGGTGCTTCCGACGGCGAGGCTTTTCTTCCGGCCCCGGCCTCAGCGATGGGGCCTTGCGACCGGTCACGATATCGGTGATGGGCCTCCTGCTGCTCACGACGTCGACAATGGGCCTCCTTGTCGGCCACGGCGTCGGCGATGAGCCTCCTTGTCGGTTACGACGTCGGCGATGTGCACTGCTGCTCGGTTCGAAACCAAGTTCGTTTCGATGTTGCTCGAACGACGGTTACCGGTCAATCGCTTCTTCCTCTCGATCACGTCGGGGTCACCAATGTGGGAATAAGTAACTCAATTGATGAGTCAAATTCTCAAGATAAGCCCACGCTTGTCGTGTAATGTGATACGAGATGTAATGATCGATACTTTTTTTGTAACAGGTAACGATAAATCTTTATTACTCGAGCTCAAATGAATATGACCGTACAGGATGAGCGCCATAATCTATCTGTTTTGTTATTTTGTTTTCTTATTTATTTTCTGACGCCGCTTGTAAGCAACTCGCAACCTACAAAATCCCTAGGCTTTCTACACTCGCTGCACTAGTGAGGTATTGAGAACGTAGTTCCCCACAATCGTTGAAAAAGTCCACGACATGATTCTCGCTGATCGTCGAACGAAAGTGCATGAAGTAACAGAGGCTGTAAACATGTCGTACGAAATGGCATTCAATATTTTGCATAATAACTTGAGAATGAAAAAGCTGTCGGCCCGATGGGTGCCGCGATTGCTTACAATGCACCGGCTCACTCCTCCGCAGTCGCTACAGCCAAATTGATCGAATTGCGCTACGAATTGCTGTCGCATCCGGACACTCCGGATTTAGTCCCCTGTGACTTCTTCTTGTTTCCAAACTTGAAAAAATGGCTCGGTGGAAAGAAATTCACGTCGAATGAGGAGGTCATCACCGAAACAGAGGCCTATTTTGCAGAGTTCGACAAATCGTATTTTTCTGAGGGTTAAAAAAATGGCAAAAGCGTTGGGAAAAGTGTATCCTTCTAAATTACGTTGAAAAATAAAAAAAATTTTTGTGAAAAGCTTGCGTCTTCATTACTAACATGGATACTTATTGATTTGCCCTCGTATATATATGTTAGACATATATGTAACATATACTGCGTGGCCATTCATACGCATAAATTTCATACGACGCTATACGTCTATGACTATGTGCACATATCACATTCCAAGCGTTCTAGTAAATGTAGACACTTACTAGCCAATGTAAGTTAATATTGGTCCGTATTCAGAACGCGCTTTTATCTCCAAATTTCTATAATATGCGTAACGTAAAGCATGTTAACGCACTAATATCATTATAAGCACGTTCTGAATACGAGCCATTGACAACAGCAGGCTACAGTAAGTGTATTTTTGTTAAGGACACTGATTATGACATCAATATAAATAATATAACTTCAAATGCAAATATGTATATACGTGCAATGTAATAGCATTTTTTTGTTCCTAATGCCATTTAAACTTAGGATATATTCACGTAAACTAGCCGCATAAATATATGAATAAAAAAATGAATTATCCAATATCGTATTTTACGTATGTCTTTATAATAAAAATATAATTGGATAACTTTGTTTATGCATACATTTATGCGGCTATGCAAATTTATGTATTATGGATACACCCAGGATGCAATATGTATTATAAATATTATACATCGCGATACATTGCATATACATATAGCTATTTTATCTCTTTTTATTATATCTAATAAAAAGAGGCAGAAGTTATTTATGCTCAGATATTCATCCAGAATATAGACGTATTAGCGAATATTAGAATTATATTTTATGTGCATCATTATATACACATATCAATTACATAGCTAATTCATATTATGTCTGTTTATATGTACTATTGAAATTTATATGTTCATTATACATATATGCATATACATACGTACATACGTACATACATACGTACATACATACACAAATAATATTCATAAAATTCTAATGTTCATATAAATAGACATACGGAAAATCTGCGTAAATATCTGAGAATGAGAAACTTGTACCTCTTGTTAAACATAAAAAGAGATGAAGTAGCTACACTTGTACCTGCAATACATATATTGACAATACATATTACATCCTGACTTAAAGTGAAATTGGACGTAGGGAAAAACATTACTACGGCAGTGGTTACTATACTATATTAGATTACTATATTAGATGTAATTACTATATTAGATTTTCAATACTTTTTTATGTAATTCTGCGTTTTAAGAATATTATTGAATTATTGAAGATGGTCAGATTGTGGCCGAAACGTTTAATGTTTTAATTAATGTAATAATAATTAAATATCACAAACTATAACTTGTGCTGTGGTTTTTTTATGCTCTTCTTTTTATATACTTTTTTATAAATTTATACGTGTATTTCAGTGTGCTCGAAATTAGTTGCGCATGTCAGACCGATTTCTGAAGTGCTGCCTACTTTTCCTTCACAATCGCTCAATGCTCGACGGCCGAACGCTAGATCGCGCGCGGACATGTATCTCAAGAGCGTCACAGTAACATGTTGCGACCATACCTTCCAGCAAATTATTATGAAAATATTTTCCTTCCTACATAATTGTTATTTTCTTAATAATGGTGATTAAACATCATATTAATAAGTAAATGCATTTTACTGAATGTAATGTATCTTTAAAATATTGCTTTATTATTTTTATGATTTTTATGACATTCGGTTTCTTTTAAAGAGCTACTGACCACACTTTTGTGCCACAGAATGTAATATAGAATTTTACTTTACTGCGTCATATATCTGGTCACGTGTTTGCATTTTTTTTATGGAATAAATCTGGAGAATGCACTTAAATGACATCAATAATAGAACTTCAAAGATAATAGAGAGTTCTTGCAATAACGTGGATTCAAACGCTGTTTCCAGTGAACGCTTTTTCTTAATTAGTCCTTAAGAAAAAGATAACGTAACCATAATATCGATTATGTATCTTTTTTCCTAGGTTGAAAACGTGAAAAGTATGCACACACACATCACACACACACACACACACACATACACGCGCGCGCGCGCGCGCGCACACACACACACACCCACACATATGTGTGTGTATATATATATATATATATATGCATACATACAAAAAATTTTCACTTTTAACGTTACGTGACGCTGTACGCGTAGAAAACAATGGCGTTATACGAGTCAATCAGCTGTAACTAGTATGACCCGCGTTCACAGTATCGTTGCTGCGCATCAGTATTGTCAATTCAGTAATAGTGTTCTATACACACATATATATATATGTGTGTGTGTGTATATATATATATATATATATTATATATACGAGGGGTATCCAGAAAATAAGTTCCGTTTGTATTATACGTTTAGTAAGGTCGATGTATGAGCGAGCTGGCAACACAGCTTTGAAGAGGGGAAGCTACCGAATAGAATGAGCGGTGTTCGGCGTCAGTAGCTCGTGAAACACGGTCAGGAGAGGTTATCAAAATGGAGTCCTCCACTTCGCGTCCCGCCACCTCCATTCCGATTCCTTCTCGAGTTGTTTTGCGCGGCATCATTCAGTTTCTTTTTGCTCAAGATTTTAAATCGGTTGATATTCACAAACAGCTTGTTTCTGTATATGGAGAGAGTGTGATGAGTGAATCTATGGTGCGGAGATGGGTCCGAGAATTTAAGGCAGGAAGACATTCGCTTGAAGACGAAAGTGGGAGAGGCAGACCCTCCCTTATCACGGATGAGTTGACGACAAAAATTGAAAATGCGATTCGCAATGATCGTCGTTTAACTTTAGATGAACTCCACAACCTTTTTCCAGAGATATCCCGAAGTCTTATCCATGAGATCGTTTCAGAAAAACTCGAATTTCGCAAGGTTTGCGCCCGTTGGGTTCCCAGAGAACTGACTCCTCTACACAAGGCCACACGAGTGACTGCAGGTAAAGAATTTTTGGACCGTTACAGGGATGAGGGAAATGACTTCCTTAAATCTATAGTCACTGGAGACGAGACCTGGGTCGCCCATTACACACCAGAAAACAAAAGACAGTCAATGCAATGGAAGCACACCTCTTCTCCAACTGCAAAGAAGTTCAAAGTGGTCAAGTCCGTCAAAAAAATCATGGCTTCTCTCTTCTGGGACCAAAAAGGAATTTTGCTGATTGATTTTTTGCCTCAAGGAGCAACAATAAATGCGGAGCGCTATTGTGAAACTTTGAAAAAGCTGCGTCGGGCCATTCAGAACAAAAGAAGGGGGATGTTGACGGCAGGTGTGTCCCTTCTTCACGACAATGCTCGGCCGCACGTCGCTGCTTCAACAACTGCACTTTTGAATCAGTTTAGTTGGGATGTTTTGACCCACCCACCGTATAGCCCGGATCTAGCACCATCGGACTACCATCTTTTTACGAAACTGAAGGAGTCCTTGGCCGGAAAACGCTTCCAAAGCGACGAGGAAGTTCAGACAGCTGTAACTAACTGGACTAAAGAACTGGCGGGAAGTTTCTATGCAGAAGGGATTTCGAAGCTTGTTTCCAGATATACAAAATGTATTGAGATTGACGGGAATTATGTAGAAAAAGACTAGAAGTTGTCAAGTATTATCCATGTAAATTTTAGATTTTTTCAATAAAAACTTTATTTGTAAAAAAAAACGGAACTTATTTTCTGGATACCCCTCGTGTGTATATATATATATATAAGTGATATTTTCACGAATGACATAAAGATACTAACCTTTCCCATTCTGGCTTTATAGGATGCCTTCCAACAAAGAAAAACAATGTGACACAGTATGACATGGTGCATCATTACAGTCTTGTTGTTCGCCGATGTACAAGGATGAGATAATCATTGTGTTGTACTGAGTGAGTCGCTTTTGTTAGAAAGCACTCATAACCTTCTCTNATATATATATATATATATATATATATATATATTATATATATATATATATGTATATATACATATATATATATATACAGTGTTTTATATATATATGTATATATATATGTTCGAAAAATATATATATTTCGGCCACAATCTGGCCATCTTCAGTAAATTCACAAATATTCTTAAAACGCAGAATTACATATATCTGACATTAAATTCAGCCGTCGTGTAATGTAACTATGTGTTCTTTCATCTTGTGAAGGTGCATCGTACAACAATGTTGCAGCGCCAATTGTCATATTGCGAATTATGTAGAACAAGAATTTCCAGATTCTAATTTTAAATATTAACCTATCATTAATATCTTCTAATCGAATTGTATGAAAATTGAATCGTTACCTGTTTTACAGAAAAAATGATGAATCTTGTCAGAACTGATGACGAAATTTGTAAAACGGTTAGGAACGAAGTAATTCAAATATTTAAATCAATAGATAACTGCGACATTAAATCGTTTGAGAATAATATACGAGAAGGTGTAAGAGAGGTAAAACGATTCATCTCAGAGAATCCTGAAATTTTAATTACCAGAGCTGATAAAGGTAACACAACAGTAATTATTAATCGTGAAAGTTACAGAAGGAAAATGTATGAGATTCTCAATGACCAGAGCACATACATTTTAATAAATAAAGATCCTAACAAAATAACAACGGAAATTAGTAATTTACTAAAAAATTGGAAAAACAAGGGGTACATTGACCTAAACATATACAAAAGTCATCCGCTGAGATTAATAATTAGTTGCATAAACAGTGCTTTTTATCCATTGGCGATCTTCCTAAAAGATATTATAGACAATAATAACAAAAAGAATTTCAGTTATGTAAAAAATAGTTTTGATATTGTGAATAAACTCAATGGAAGGATAATCGATAAAAATTTCAGTATTATATCATTCGATGTGATCTCGATGTACACGAACATTCCGACCAATTTAGTATTAAAGAGTATTGAACGTAGGTGGAACTTGATTGAAAACAAGACTTCTTTCCATGTGTTTATTAAAGCAATTATGATTATAATTAACTCTACATTTTTTTAATTTGACAAAAAAATATTTAGACAGATTTTTGGCATGCCAATGAGCTCTCCATTGTCTCCTATATTAGCGAATATTGTTCTACAAGACTTAGAACAAGAAATTATTAATAATATTATCTCGTAGCTAATAATATTATCTCGTCTTTTTATTTCCGTTATGTTGATGACATTGTATTGTCCATGCAAAGACAAAGCGGAGAATGTTTAATATCATAAAAGGTTTCATATCATGAAAGGCTAAGATTTACAGTTGACTTTGGCGATGAAAACGGCATTAATTTTTTAGATGTTAAACTAATGAGACAAGAAGGAAGAATCATCTTCGATATTTATAAAAAACCTACTAATTCAGGGAGATGTTTAAATTATTTTTCGAATCATCCGTTAGTACATAAAAGGGGTGTAATCATCGGGCAATTAGATAGAATATTGTTTTTATCCCATCCAAAATTTCAAGAAAAAAACATCTCTGACTTAGTTCATACTCTGTTAATGAATGGCTATCCTCTTGAATTCATTTTTTCAACAATAAAAAACAGAATCAAAACTTTAGAAAATAGAACAAATTTAGATAAAAATAATGAATATAACAATAATGAAAGCGATTCTAATTCTAATTTAAAGAAAAAATTTTTTATAGTATCATATTTAAGTAAAGTATCGGAAAAATTTAAAAAATCACATATTCAGGGCTTTAATATCACTTACAAATCTATAAATAAATAAAATTGAATAGATTTATTAAAACTGGAAAAGATCCTTTGTGTAAAGAGGACCATTGTGGAGTGGTTTATAAAATAAATTGTTTAAATTGTGAGTCTTCTTATGTTGGCTAAACAAAAAGGAAATTAAAAACTCGAATAAAAGAACATAGGGCTAACATAAGAAGATCCACCTCGGAGATGTCAATGGTTTCATGTCACCAGTTGAATGAGATGCAGGAATTAGATTGAGACAATAGAATTTTAGATGCAGAACAATCATTATTGAAAAGAAGAATTTCTGAAATGATATACATAAAAAGCCAAATAAGTAGTATCTATAAGCAAAATGACACTGAAGGTTTGCCCGATATTTATCTGCCTTTTCTAAAGAAAGATCTCTCTTCTAGAACAATCTAAACTTTTAACACATATAATAGTGGTAACATATATGATATGACAAATAATAATACACAATGTCACGACAAATTTCCATCTGTGTAAAGGAAGTGCTTAAGATTCATCATTTTTTCTAAAACAGGTAACGATTCAATTTTCATACAATTCGATTAGAAGATATTAATGATAGGTTAATATTTAAAATTAGAATCTGGAAATTCTTGTTCTACATAATTCTCAATATGACAATTGGCGCTGCAACATTGTTATACGATGCACTTTCACAAGATGAAAGAACACGTTTATACATAGTTACATTACACGACGGCTGAATTTAATGTCAGATATATGTAATTCTGCATTTTAAGAATATTTGTGAATTTACTGAATTTACTGGCTAGATTGTGGCCGAAACGTCTAATGTTTATATGATGTATTAATGTAATGATAATTAAATATCACAAACAATATCTTGTGCTGTGGTTTTATACTCTTCTTTTCATAAGTTTTGGTTTATAAACGTTCGTTTTAATTATACATTGTAAAAATGTTCGACAATCGGGTTTGCATTTCTTTATGTAAGTATGTCTCTCAAATTCCTATTCTACGAAAGTATAATTGACAAATTACGTTATTTGAGATTAATTTTAAATAATGTACACTTATTTAATGTTTTGGCGTAATACTATAAATAATTATTTTATAAATATATTAGGTTCCCATTTAAGAGATAAGAAATTTTTAAGAAATAGATTGAGATGGTTAGACAAGATAATTTTAAACC
>JAANIB010001431.1:10294-27483 GCA_017607565.1 Acromyrmex heyeri | reverse complement strand
AACATTTGTAATTATATGTACATATTATATATTCAAATAAAATATTATAATTTTTTTAGAATAAATTTACGAAGAAATGCAGCATATCAATTGATCCAAATGAAGATATATTATTTTTAAATAAAAAATGCTTGAAGCGTAAAAAAATTGAAATAGAAGGAATTAAAACTCCGAGAGCTGATACTTATTCGCCAAGAGAGAAAAAAATGCAAAAAAAAAATAAAAGTTTTACAACAAAAAGTACGTCAAGAAAGAAAAAAAAATATCTCATAGATTTGCTTAAGAAATTATCGTAAGGTTTAAATTTTTTCAATATATTACATTCACGCTGTCAAAATTACAAGAAGCTGACATCGTATTTATAGCAGTATGATGGCAAAAAACTGTTCATATTCCAAAAAATTCTTTTTTAATATTTTTGCTGCAGTTTGTTATGTTTTTTTATTGTATGTAACATCATGTCGGCAGTCTATATTATCACGGTGTCATTTCTTATTAAAAAATTAGAATAATTTATATTCTCGTATTTCTTTATATATAAGGACAAGAAATTAATTGAAAGCAATGCATTAGAATTAATTAATCATTAATTAATCATTTGGTGGAATGACTGTAGCTTTATTTGAGAGTGAATGGAAAAATCACAAACGTGCAAATACCGGAATCCGATATTCAAAAGAGCTGAAGAACTTTGCATTAACTCTCCATTATTTTTATTCTTCAAAGGCTTATAATTATTGCAGGTTTTTGTGATCATTCTATTACGATATTGTGAAGAAATAATCATATTTCATTAAAAGTTTAGTGGCAATTAAACCATTGGATAGAAAAATAGATTATCCGCAATGACAAGGCAGGATCAAAATGTTATATTAAATGTTAATTTTTTTACATTAAATTGATTCCATTATTAACGCAGATAGCTTTTTATTTTTCACAGTGGTTCAGTTTATAACATACATTAATTAACGTCTCGTGCTTTTTTATATCATACAATATTACATAAAAATACATTTTTTAAATGAACATCCTATTTTTTTTAGGTCTATATACATTTTATTATAATATAATTTTAATATACATTTATCCCATCCTAGTAATATTCGAAATTGGGCGATGTCGGTTAATGCGAAACTTGGTTTTTTAACTGAAGTTTTTAATGCTATAGCACAAAGTTTTTTGATTCATATAAAAATCGTAATTTGGTGCTGGACTCAATGGCTATTCATAAAGAATTATTATGGGATTTTTCTTCTAGTATATTTGTTGGTACTTGCGATTACAGTAACGATTTAGCACTTGAAGATCCTGATGTACTCGCAACGGATTTGCTTGAATTTTTACTTGTTGAACTCAGCAGTAAATGGAAACGGTCAATAGTCTATATTTTAGTAAATAAATCAGCAAATGCAAATATTCAATCTGAATTAATCAAAACAGCATTAGTTAAATATAGTTCAATAGGAGTTAAAACTTGGAGCGTGATGCGATGGCACAGTGTGTGTGTGTGTTGTGAATTATTCAACATTAAATATATTAATTTAAATTAACATTACAGATTCATATAAACAATTACAATTGACAGGATTTCGTTATCTGACATCGTGAAAGTTAGATGTTCATTACTTTTACAAATTTGCTTAAAATAATTTATATAATAAAAAAAAACAAATATATTGTACAATGATATGAACTACCATCTACCTGCGTTTTTTCTCTCTTTTTATTAATGGACTCTCAACATATTTACTAATATTACTGACAAGAATTTTTTTATAGCTACTTTGATTTTTGATAAAAATGACTCGCAGCGTACTACATGGAATGATGAATATGGGATTAAAAATTATAATAGTATTGTAATACCATGTACATATTATTGGTTTAGAACGATGTTGAAATGCTACGACTACATTAAAAATGACTCGATCGGAGTCGAAACGTTTGTTGTCAATTGTAATTGTTTATATGAATGTTTAATGTTCATATAAATTAAAGTTCTTTGCTATATTACTGGCTCTTTGCTCTTCTTTTGTACCACATTGTTTTATACTTACAGAATCTTATTACTATTTATAATATAAATATATTAGGTACCAATCTTCATAAAAAATGTTTACGATGATATCAAACCTACTTTTAAACATCCTACTTCTGATTGCAAAATATATTTCTGACGCATATCACAATGTTAAACTTGCACGAAATGCAATATCTGCAAGGTACTTTGTAGTCCTACAGGGTACATACGCTTTGAATATATTGAAAAATTAAATATTGGGTATGGGAAAAAGTTCGTGGCGTTTTTTTAGTAAAATTCAAGTGTTTTTCTTAGAGTATTAAAATCAATTTATTTAAACCAAATATGCTCCATTATTTTTAATAATATAAAAAGAAGAGCATAAAAAACCACAGCATAAGTTATAGTTTATGAATTAAATTATTATTACATTAATTAAAACATTAAACGTTTCGGCCACAATCTGGCCATCTTCAGTAATTCAATAATATTCTTAAAACGCAGAGTTACATCTAGTTGACATTAAATTCAACAGTCGGGTGTTGTAATTAAATAAACATGTTCTCTTCTATGTGAAGATGCTTCATACAATAATGTTACAGCGCTAATTGTCATATCACGAAAAGTGTAGAACAAGAATTTCCAGATTCTAATTTAAATAAAATTGTACATCATTAATATCTTCTAGTCGGAATATAAAGAAATAAAATTGTTACCTGTTTTACAGCAAAAAACCTAAACGATGAATCTCAAGTAGCTCTTTTGCACAATTAGAATTTTGTCGTGACATTATGTGTTCTTATTTGTCATATCATGTATTTTACCACTATTTATATATCTGAGTCAAAAGTTTAAAAAATTCTAGAATTGTTTATTAAAGAAAGAGAGATCCTTCTTAAGAAGAGGAAGATAAACATCAGGCAAACCTTCCGTGTCACTTTGTTTATTGATACCTCTTGTTTGTCTTTTTATATGTATCATTTCCGAAATTCTTCGTTTCATTAAAGATTGTTCTGTATCTAAAATTTTTATATTATTCCAATCTAATTCATGCATCTCATTTAAATGATGACGTGAAACGACTGAATTTTCCGAAAAAGGTTTTTTTATGTCAGCCTTATGTTCTTTTATCCGAGTTTTTAATTTCCTTTTAGTTTGGCCAACATAGGAAGATTCACAATTTAAACAATTGATTTTATAAACTACTCCACATTGATCATCCTTAGGCAAAGAGTCCTTCCCTGTCTTAATAAATGTATTCATTTTATTCATAGGTTTATACGCTATGTTAAAACCGTAAACATGTGAAAGTTTTTTGAATTTTTCAGATACTTTGCCCAAGTATGGTATCGTGAAAAATTTTTTTAAAGTAACATTAGAATCACATTCATTATTAATATGTTCGAGATTTTTATCTAAATTAGTTCTATTTTCCAATGTTTTTATTCTATTTTTTATTGTTGAAAATATGAACTTTAAAGGATAACCATTACTTAAAAGCATGTGAATTAATTCAGAGATGTTTTTTTCATGAAATTTAGGATGGGACAAAAACAGAATTCTATCAAATTGCTCAATAATTACTCCCCTTTTATGTGCTAACGGATGATTCGAAAAATAGTTTAAATATCTCCCAGAATTGGTAGGTTTTTTATAAATATCGAAGATGATATTTTCTTCTTGTCTCATTAATTTAACATCTAGGAAATTTATGCCGTTTTCATCGTCAAAGTCAACAGTAAATTTAAGCTTTTCATGATATGAGTTAAAAAATTCTAGAACTCCTTCAACCTTTTCTTTATGTACAGCTAACACAATGTCATCCACATAACGAAAATAAAAAGATGAAATAATATTATTCGTGGTAATAATTTCTTGTTCTAAATCTTGTAAAACTATGTTCGCCAGTATAGGGGACAAAGGAGAACCCATTGGCATGCCAAAAATCTGTTTAAATATTTTTTTATCAAAACTAAAAAATGTGGAATTAATTATAATCATAATTGCTTTGATAAACTCATGTAAAAGAATTGAAGTCTTATTCTCAATAAAATTCCACCTACGTTCAATGCTTTTTAATACTAATTCAGTCGGAATATTCGTGTACATGGAGACCACGTCAAATGATACAATACTGAAATTTTTATCAATTACTTTACCATTGAGTTTATCCACTAAATCTAAGCTGTTTTTTACATAACTAAAATTTTTTATATTATTAATGTCAATGATTTCTTTTAAGAAGGTCGCCAGTGGATAAAAAGCACTATTAATACAACTGACAATTAATCTTAGAGGGTGACCTTCTTTATGAATTTTTGGCAGTCCATAAGATCTCGGAAGTTGGCCGTCTGACACATACAATTTTTTGTATAAATTTAAATCAATGTACCCCTTGTTTTTCCAATGTTTTAGTAAATTAGCAATTTCCACAGTTATTTTATTAGTAGGATCTTTTTTTATTGAATTATATGTAGTCTGATCATTGAGAATCTCATACTTTTTTTCTTTGTAACTATCTCGACTCATAATTACAGTGGTATTGCCTTTATCTGCTCTAGTAATTAAAATATCCGGATTCTCTGAGATGAATCTCTTAACCTCCCTTACACCTTCATGTAAAATTGTATTTTCAACAGATTTAATGTTACAATTCTTAATCGATTTAAGAATTTGGACAGTTTCATTCCTGACATTTTTACGTATTTCATCGTCAGCTCTAAAAAGATTATATTCCACGTGTTTGATGAACTCACGTGTAATACCGTCCTTACTAACCGCGTTATTAGGTAAATTGAACTGTTGACCTAATTGTAATACGACTATGGCTTTGTCTGAAATTTTGGCATTACTCAAATTTATCAGCCATTGTTCGTTAGTATTCCGTATATCAAATATTTTATTAAAACTATCAGGAGTAATATTAATGTAATTATACGATAAATGCATTGTATTAGAATTCGTAATTTTAGTTGAAACTGTTTTTAATTTTGAAGGTGCACGAGAAGTATCAACATTCATCTCAGAGTCCACAAATTGCGTGATATTATAGTTAATATTATTAATATTCAATATTTCTTGGCGAATATATTTAGCCAGCAAATTAGAGATTTTTTTGGCAATTCTATTTTGTTCTTTTTGCAACATAATGTCGAAGTTAATTTCCTGTCTTCGAAAGAAAGAATGCGTTATATTGTTAGGTAGAATTTCTTCAATTTTTCTACAAATGCTAAACAATTCAGATTTTGTTTGCCCAAGATGTTTATAGGCGTCTTGTAATTCTACACGTAAATATTTAAAGATAAAATTGTGTTTGAGTCTGTTGATTCTTTCTTTCGAAGAATGGAACAATTTGTTATTATCATTTCGTGTGAATCTGTACATATGAATAGGAATTAGACGTTCCTTAAATTTCATGAAAAAAACATATCTGAATTAATTCACATGCTTTTAAGTAAATTATCCTTTAAAGTTCATATTTTCTACAATAAAAAATAGAATAAAAACATTGGAAAATAGAACTAATTTAGATAAAAATCTCGAACATATTAATAATGAATGTGATTCTAATGTTACTTTAAAAAAATTTTTCACGATACCATATTTGGGCAAAGTATCTGAAAAATTCAAAAAACTTTTACATATTTACGGTTTTAATATAGCGTATAAACCTATGAATAAAATGAATACATTTATTAAGACACGAAAAGATTCTTTACCTAAGGATGATCAATGTGGAGTAGTTTATAAAATCAATTGTTTAAACTGTGAATCGTCCTATGTTGGCCAAACTAAAAGGAAATTAAAAACTCGGATAAAAGAACATAAAGCTGACATAAAAAAACCTTCTTCCGAAATTTCAGTGGTTTCACGTCACCATTTGAATGAGATGCATGAATTAGATTGGGATAATATAAGAATTTTAGATACAGAACAATCGTTAATGAAAAGAAGAATTTCGGAAATGATACATATAAAAAGACAAACAAGAGGTATCAATAAACAAAGTGACACGGAAGGTTTGCCTGATGTTTATCTTCCTCTTCTTAAGAAGGATCTCTTTTTCTTTAATAAACAATTCTAGAATTTTTTAAACTTTTGACTCAGATATATAAATAGTGATAAAATACATGATATGACAAATAACAACACATAATGTCACGACAAAATTCTAATTGTGCAAAAGAGCTACTTGAGATTCATCGTTTAGTTTTTTTGCTGTAAAACAGGTAATGATTTTATTTCTTTATATTCCGACTAGAAGATATTAATGATGTACAATTTTATTTAAATTAGAATCTGGAAATTCTTGTTCTACACTTTTCGTAATATGACAATTAGCGCTGTAACATTATTGTATGAAGCATCTTCACATAAAAGAGAACATGTTTATTTAATTACAACACCCGACTGTTGAATTTAATGTCAACTAGATGTAACTCTGCGTTTTAAGAATATTATTGAATTACTGAAGATGGCCAGATTGTGGCCGAAACGTTTAATGTTTTAATTAATGTAATAATAATTTAATTCACAAACTATAACTTGTGCTGTGGTTTTTTATGCTCTTCTTTTTATATGTTTTAAAATTATAACCACGTTATTTTTCAAGATATATTTTCAATAATATTTTGCCATTTTTGGCGCAGAGCCTTAATCCCATCGCGATAGAACTTCTGTGGTTTCTGATCGAAATACTGCTTCAAGTGATTTTCACAGGTCTCTTTTGAAGCCAGCTTTACACCATTAAGAGAGTTCTGCAGAAGACACCCCTCCTATTGATTAATTCTGGCCACTTTCTCTCAATTGCTTGTTGTAATCTCTCCAGTTGTTCACATTAGAGTTCGGAATTAATTGTTTGATCGGGCGATAACAGCATAGTGAACGATTCCCTTCCAATCCCACTACACACATCACCTTCTTCGTCGTCAATCCAGGTTTTGCGATTGCTTGTGCCTTCTCTCCTTCCTTTATCCACGACCTTTTGAGAGTTCAATTATCGTATGTGATCCATTTTTTATCACCAGTTATCGTTCTCTTCAGAAATGGCTCAATTTCATTTCGTTTCAGTAGCTTATCGCAAATGTTAATTCGGTCCCTCATGTTCTTAACACTCAACTCATGAGGAACCCAAACATCCAGCTTTGTGTAAATGATTTAAAACTGTTTTGTGGTCGATGCCTAGTTCCCTGGCAATCTCCACAGTGCTCACATGCTTATCACGCTCGATTTTTTCCATGATTTCATCGGACTTTTCAGTGATTGGTCAACCGGAGTGAGGTTCATCTTTCACATCGAAATTTCCAGTACGAAAACGAGCGAATTATTTCCGTACTGCTGATTTTAGAGTACCTTCACCGTAAATAGCACAAATTTTTTCACAAGCCTGTGCAGCGTTCTTGTCTTTATCGTAATAATACTACAAAACGTAGCGAATTTTATCCTTATTTATTTCCATTTTCAAAATAAAACTTTTAATCCACTTCACATTTCAATCTTTTTCGGCTAAAAACAAAGATTGAAATGTCACTTTTTAAAACTACTAGACGCACGTCTAGTGTTGTCGATGCGATTAATAGTTACCGAGTGCTGAGCATTTAATGTCATCTAGTGGGAAAAACGCCACGAACTTTTTCCCATACCCAATATTTTACAACAAAATCTGTCAAAATTGCGAATAAAATAGAATCAGTTCACATTAAATGGAAATAGACAATGGAAGTTAAACTCGCTGCTCAGACACTTAGTTCATCCGTTGCAGATGCATTAGAATTTTTACAATCTTCAAATATCGAAGAGTTTTCCGATTGTACAGAAACAATTAAATTTATAAGAATCATTGATCATTTATTTGACTTTACAAATTCTAGAAATCCGTTTGGAAAAGGATTTAAAAAACCATTATATCTAGATAAAATATATTCCATATCTATTAGGTGTACAACTTTGCTTCCGCCGTTTTTTTCCGAAATTCGAGGCTTTATTGTAAAAAACTGGTTATACATTTATGATTCAAAGTATTGTCCATCGCTGACCACTACTTTCTCCCATCTTTCGGGCAGCGTACGAATCCCGCGTCGAAAAAACTGGTCATCTTTTGAGGCGATCTACGAATCGATCCAATTTTTTACTTCTTCATAAGACCGGAAGTACTGGTCAGCTAGGCCGTGTGCCATTGATCAAAACAAGTGATAGTCAGAGGAAGCAACGTCTGGAGAATACAGCGGATGGGGTAGGACTTCTCATTTCAACGTTTCCAAGTATGTCTTGACCACTTTCGCAACATGGGGTCGAGCATTGTCATGCTGCAAAATCACTTTATCATGTCTCTCGTTGTATTGCGGCCGTTTGTCTTTCAATGTTCGGCTCAAATGCATCAATTGCGTTCGATACCGATCGCCTGTGATTGTTTCAGTCGGTTTTAACAGCTCATAATACATTACGCCGAGCTGGTCCCATCAAATACAGAGCATGACCTTGGAGCCGTGAATATTCGGTTTGGCCGTCGACGTGGAAGCATGGCCGGAAACTCCCCATGATTTTCTGCGCTTGGGATTATCGTAATGAATCCATTTTTCGTCCCCAGTCACAATGCGATGGAGAAATCCCTTCCGTCTTTGCTTTTCAAGCAGCTGTTCACAAGCAAACAAATGCCGTTCAACATCTCTCGGCTTCAACTCGTACGGCACCCAATTTCCTTGCTTCTGAATCATTCCCATGGCTTTGAGGTGTTTTGAAATGGCTGGTTGAGTCACTCCCAATGATTGTGCTAATTCTTTTTGATTTTGATTTTGAGTCTTGATCAAGTAATGCCTCCAATTCTGCATCTTCGAAAACTTTCTCTCTTCCACCGCTATGCCGGTCTTCGACGTTAAAATTACCGTTCTTGAAGCATTGAAACCACTCATGACACGTTCTTTCACTAATAGCGGCCTCACCATAAGTATTTGAGAGCATTCGATGAGCCTCAGCCGCAAATTTCTTCATATTGAAGTAGAAAATTAAAATCTCCCGCAAATGACGAGAATTTGGCTCGTAAACTGACATTTTCAATCGAAAATAACTTTATGATGCAGACACAAATCGACTAATGTTTCTATGGGGTTATGTTGACAGATGCCCAAGTTTATTGTATGACGTCTATGATCTATTTATTTCGACCATCACTTACCGCTAAAGCCATCTAGGAAAACGGAGGAAACAAAGTTGTACACCTAATATACAGGATGATTCAAAATGAATATATTATCCTTGAAACGTCATATTCCTGACTTAAATCTAAGACGATTTTTTCTTTGCCAAAATTTTGTCAAAAGCGTAGTTTTTAAATTATAATAAGAAATAATTAGCGAATGATAGGGCGCATAGAGAACATAAGAAATAAGTAGCGAATGATAGGGCGGTTGCACACATTCTCTTCTTCTATAGTCTTACCGAATACCGCGTTGTTCATTAGTTTATACAAATTTTTTTCGAAATCGTTTTTCGCGAGCGTTCTAAATTATGTATTGAGTTCAATGTAATCGCAGAGTCATGGAGATTGAACGAATTGTAGCACTCGATGGATCTTTATTATGCGAAGACCGTGACGAGTACATTGCTGCAGATTGCGGTAATGGATGACGTAACGCTGATTATCGTATAATATCGCTAGAAGTTCATCTTCGCATTTGCCAGGCGGTTTATCGCGCGTTGGACAGAAAGGTAGGTCAGTGTGTCGGTCATGTAGATGCTGCGAATATTCGAGATCGACCTCGGGAATATAACCGGTAGGTGAATCCGGAGCGATCGCGCTCACGTCAAAGTTCGCAGCGTCTTCGACTCACCGAAATTCGGTGTATAGTAAAGGTTGACACATCGCTCATCCGTACAGATTATTCACAGCGTAGTACGACAACGGTTTCGATGGATCGAACGAACACATGTACTTGTTGTTAGCCTGCGCGTATCTGCCGGAGCACTGAGGCCGCCACGTATACCGCGTTCGATGAACATTATCATATCAATGTCGGTGAGCAAATCTTAAGCGTGTATATTTCAGCATGGCGTCCCACGTGAAACCACGCCCCTGGCAATGTATAATAATGCGCGGGATCGAAACAGTAACTCGCGATGCAACTATTGCGGAAATTTAAAATAATTCGCGCGGTGGTAAGCGCATGTCCTGCAATTTTTCGACGCAATCATTGTACTCGTACGGAAAGACCTTTTCGTGTGAGTAATTCAAATTCTTCTGATAATGTTGGAAATTCGGAACGTACAATTTTTAATTTATCTTTGTCGAGATACGACGCCAATTATCAAGGCTTGCATTTAAAAATTTGAAAGAATCAATGAATTTTAATTTTATGCAATTTTTCTGAAAATTCTTTTCATTTTTGTCTTTGGTGCTATCGACATGTTTAGTGAATGAAATATATTTTTTTTTAGTTATCGATAGTATATCTACATGATACGTCTTCATCGTACGCGGTAGTAATTTCCTTAATTATAAAATGCGCGTCGAAGTCTGATAAATTGTAAAATACGACTGGAATATATTGGGAGTAAAAATTAGTTCGGTCCGTTTTCCAAAAGATGGCTCCGGCTGTTGTGAATGGTTCATAGTGACAGCTGATTTTGGCGTTTTCAGAGAAGTTAGACATCTGCTAATAATATTATTCAGTTTATATCGCTTTGAGTTTCATACAAAAACCTTGATTTTTACTGTGTTTGAAATGTCGAATTTTGTGTTAACCAAGCAGCATTTGCGGAAGGTTCTAATTTTCTGCTTTAATTGGAAGAAAAGTGCAGCTGAAGCCCATCAAATGCTTGTCGAAATTTATGGTGACACTGCTCCAACTGATAAATCATGTAGGGAATGGTTCCGACGTTTCAAGGATGGAGATTTCAGCGTTGAAGACAAGCCTCGCTCTGGACAGCCAAAAAAATTCGAAGATAAAGAATTAGAGGCATTACTCGAAGAAGATCAGAGTCAAACGCAAGAGGAGCTTGCAGAATCATTGGGAGTAACTCAACAAGCCGTTTCTGCACGATTGAGAGCCATGGGTATAATTCAAAACAAGGAAATTGGGTGCCTTATGAACTGAAACCAAGAAACGTTGAAAGGCGATTTTTCACTTGCGAATAGCTGATTCAAAGACAACAAAGAAAAGATTTTTTGCATCGGATTGTGACTGGAGATGAGAAGTGGATATTCTACGAACCCCAAGAAGAAAAAATACTACGCTAAGCCCGGTCAATCGTTGCCATCGACCTCAACATCAACACCAAAGCCGAACATTCATGGTTCGAAGATCATGCTCTGTATCTGGTGGAACTAAAAGGGTGTTGTTTACTATGAGCTGCTGAAACCTGGCGATTCCATTACGGGCGATCGGTATCGGCTACAATTGATTCGTTTGAGCCGTTCATTGCGAGAAAAACGGCCGGAATACGAGCAAAGACATGATAAAATTATTCTCCTTTATGACAATGCTCGGCCTCATGTCGCAAAAGTCGTAAAAAAATATTTGGAAACGCTCAAATAGGATGTTTTACCGCACCCGCCGGACATTGCTCTTCTGATTACTGGTTGTTCTGAAGGATGCAGCACGATTTGGCAAGTCACCGGTTCACTTCTCCAAAATTGGATCGCCTCCAAAGACGAGTCATTTTTTCGAGATGGAATTCGAAAATTGCCTGAGAGATGGGGAAAAAATAGTAGCCAGCGATGGAAAATACTTTAATTAATCTGTTCATTCATTTTGTTTTGAAATAAATGCATTTTTGAACACAAAAAAACGGACCGAACTAATTTGTACTCCCAATAAAACGAATTTTTATAATTTAAATTACAATTCGAATGCGCTGGACCACGATATCTACCGGTGAGATGACAATGATCGCGGAACCGCATGTCGTCCGGCGCGAACGATTTCTCGCAGATGTGACAACGCGTCGCGCTACGGTATGCCTTCCAGTGCTGTTTAGATAACGTTTCCATGGGCACTTTGGTGAATACGATATTTTTCACTCGATGCGCCAAATCGTTGAGTTGTCGCGCGAACCACGCTATACAGTCTTCATCGCGACGGAAGTGATACGACGAGAAGTCATCGTACGCATATCGCACGTAGTAGCTTATGCTAAACGCATCATGCTGTTTATACGCGTACGACGACGCGTCTTTCTTGTCGGATTTCGTCTTGCGTAAGACGCATTCCAGATCGGCGTAGACGATGAACGGTACTCGTTCTCGATTGTTATAGTTGTCGAATTCGAGCCACCTGTCGTCCTTCGGCAGTCGGATGGCGCAGTCGTTGATCTTCTGGCAGTCCACTTCGTGCAATTGCAATTTTTCGCACGAACTGAAGTAATGAAGGCACCTGAAAATAATAACGAAATTTTTTCTATTTCTTTTTACTGTTTTTATTGACTTTTTTTTATTATATTATACTTACCGATCTCAAAAATATTTCCTGCTCTCGTTCCTAGTAATTTGTGATCTTACAAGGCGGGATAGATTTTTTATCCATGCAAAGTGTCTAATGTTGTCGTTGCGTGAATATTGTAGGTACAGGAGATTGACATGCTTCTCCTTCTTGTCATTGGTAAGCCGCAGAGGAAAGACCTGTCTATTTTCGATGCTGTAGACGTTGATCGACACCGCGTTCAATCGTTCGAATTTCGGAATGTCTTTTAATGTCATTGAAAATTCGATACTCGCGAGATTTAATACTGTGGTGTAATGCAGGTATGATGATTCCCGATTTACATATCTTTCTGCGAGGTACAGAGCGGCGACCACCGACCACGCGAAACATGCATTGTCCGTCGAATAAACACTGATCACCGCTCGTTTCGTCGCTATTTCTCGTGGTACTTCGATGTGACATCCCGCATGCATTGGATTATGCTTATTCACATTCACTATCAAATTGAGGATTCGCGACAATGCCCACCCGCTGTCGCGTTCCTGGAATTCTTCGAGCGATGCTAGGATAGGCTCGACGACGTGTCGGTCGTACCATATCGCGCATATCGGTGCAACGATATACACAGTGCGACAAATATGTTCCCGGACACGAACCAGATCTCAGCAACCAGTGGCGACATCTGTGCGTTCAAACATGCATTTTAAAGGTTGAACATTTTGCTATCATCTGTCAAAGTTTCATTTATTTTGGTTAACATATAACGAAGATATGACAGTTCATGTTAAACAAGATTTTGGTCGAGGTAGAAATTTTAATATGGAACAAAGAGCAGTGATTAAATTTAACGCAAAACTTGGTAAAAGTGCATCAGAAACATTCCGATCGATACAACAAGTTTACGGCAGTCAATGTCTAGGTCGTACAGCTGTTTTTGAGTGGCATAAGCGTTTTTTGGAAGGCAGAGAGACCCTTGAAGATGACAAAAAATCAGGACGGCCAATTTTGGTTCGAACACCCGAAATGATCGAAAAAGTACGTGATTTTGTTGCAAACGATCGCAATGCATCACTAAAAATGATGGAGGAGGCTTTAAATATCAGTAGAGAAACGATTCGAACCATATTACATGAAGATTTGGGTAAAACGAAGGTTTGTGCGAAGTTTGTTCCACACACATTAAGAAGCGATCAAAAATCAGCGAGAATCAATTATTCCAGAGACATCGTTGCAGCCGCAGAAAATAATCCAAACTTCCTAAAATCAATTGTTACGGGTGATGAAACATGGTGCTTTCAATATGATCCAGAAACTAAGCGTCAAAGTGCGGAATGGAAGTCAAAAAATTCACCACAAGCAAAAAAAGTACGAAAAGTTCCATCAAAAATCAAGACAATGCTCATCACATTCTTTGATAGCAAAGGTATTATCCACAAAGAGTTTGTTCCAACTGGCCAAACAATTACTGGTGCATATTATCTCGAAGTTTTAAAGCGATTGATGGGCAGAATTCATCGTATTCGCCCCGAATATCGTGATCCAGAAGATTGGTCTTTGTTGCATGATAATGCACCGAGTCACACTTCATTGATTGTCCGTCAATGTTTGGCTTGAAATCGTGTCTCTGTGTTAAACCATCCACCGTATTCACCTGATTTGGCCCCCTGCGACTTCTCATTATTCCCAAAATTGAAATTGAAATTGAAAGGACGCTTTTTTGATGACATTCCGACCATCCAATCAGCTTCTACACAGGCACTTCTAGAGGCAATTCCGCAAACTGAGCTAGAACATGCATTTGAATCACTATTGAATCGCTGTAACAAGTGTATTGAAGCCAAAGGAGAATATTTTGAATAATAAAACCAAAAAATATGCACATTTGTTGTTTCAATTATGATTTTCAGACCCTGTCCGGGAACATATTTGTCGCACTGTGTATCTCGCTGTTCTTTGTAATTATGCTCTTATTAGTACGTTTATTCTTCGTCGCAAATTTGCCATTGAACGCGGTGTTCACTTTTACACTGCCGTGTCTTTCTACAGCGTCTCGCACTCGCTCGAGCACTACATCGCCAGCGTCTTCTAAAAACCGCCGCGGCTCGATGTTATTAGAGTTTATCACCGCACCTGTCAATATACGACTCTCAAACGCGGCATCGATCTCTCGCCAGACAAGAGATCGTTTGTTGCCGCGTATTCGCCACTCGCGTACTGCTACCAATGTGCACGAAACGTCGCTCCAATTCCAACTTTGCACCCGCAAGTCGCGCGATCCTCGCCACTGCGGATTATCTGTATCCAATGGTGAGGCGCGGACGCTTGACATGACAAAGCTCTTCGAGCTGCTCGATGCATTCGTCGCATCGTTGCAGCCATGAGAAACACTTCACCAGAGTAGTGACCTGGCCGCACTGTTCCAGCAGTTCGCGTTCCACTCGCTCGTGGTTTCCTTTTTTTTTTTTTTTTTAATGTGTGCAAAATGGACACATGCTGCACGAGAATATAATGTACAAAGGTAGTCTGCAATTCGTGCACGATCTGCCGTCTAGCCTACTGAAAGAACCTATCTCATGCACCCTGACGTGATATATTCCTCCATCGTTAATGTCAGCTATACGAATCATGCATGATGTGCATACGGTTAAAGAATCACCCGTTGTATAATAATTGTGGATCACACATTGTGTTTAGTATGAGCATTCAATGTACGAATTTCTGGAGACGACACGAATTTTTCTACGTGATACATTTCATACTCGCTCATATCACTAGCACATCCATTATCGTCAGATAATATTTTTTCGTCGGACGACTCTTAGTCCATTATATTCTCCAAGTTTACTTCCACTTCATCAAACACTTCGTCTCTAATATTCGCGAACTGTTCCTCATCCACATTTCTAATATATTCTGCTCTGTCCTCAATATTACCGATATTCTCGAATTCTACATCGTCCATTATGTCCTCAAATTCTATTTCCAATGCTTCAAATAACTTGTCTGCATTTACACTATCCATGTCTTCAACGTCTGCATGATATCAGCCATACTTTTCGCATTACATTTATTGCGATTCGGTAATTTTTAAAAACGTCAACTGAGATGTCGCGCGCTTATGACCCATTATATATTCTATTTGCGACTTCTTTGTCCCTTTGTCTACCCTCCCTATTGGGTTGCAGCATCGCCGACGTGTCACCGATTTCTTCCTAAAAAAAGAAATATCGTTATCGGTCTTTCTCTCTTAACACATCGCGACGTGTCACCCGATCTCACGGTTCTTCCTAGATAAATATCATTATCGACGTTTCTGACCTTGAAAGAAAGAACTATGAGAATGCAGTATGATTTCATCATCTATCCCTCATTGAAGGCGCTTTTGTAGCAGCCCATACATCGATGATGTGCCACCAATCTCCTAGAAAAAAATCCACGTTATAGTACTACATATTTTGGGGTGGGTGTGGGGTGGCGGCGGTGACCCCGCAATGCATTTTTGTGATAGACACGGGGTCCGCGGCGACAGCTCGAAACGCACTTTAGGGTGGATGCAGGGTCCGCGGTGGCGGCGGTGGCGCTGGCGCCTGTGGCGAGGTGTGGGGTGGCGGCGGTGGCGGCAGCGTCTGCGGCGATAGGATGTTGGGTGGCGGTGGTGCTGGCGGTCCCAATAATATGTGACATCACAACATAGCGATATGTATCATCACATCAGTAAACATCGATAGCACCGGGACTTCCCGCGCCTCCCCCTCCCTTCCCCGCGCCTATCTCTCGCGCCCCGCGCCCCCCTCAGAGGACCTGGGTTAGAACCGCCACTATTATACTACTTAAAGCATATGTTATTTTACATTAATATTTCCGCTATCCTAATCAATAAACATTTAAGTAAGTATGTGTGCGTGTGCGTGTGCGTGTGCGTGTGCGTGTATACAGGGTGATTCAAAATGAATATATTATCCTTGAAATGTCATATTCATGACTTAATTCTAAGACGATCTCCTTTGCTAAAATTTTGTCAAAAGCGTAGTTTTTAAATTATAATAAAAAATAATTAGCGAATGATAGGACGCGTAGAGAAGGTAGCCAGGAGCGGCATTTCTCACTGTCCGACGGAGACCGTACGGGGGACCTTCGTTACGATCAGACGATCGCTACACACGCATGCACATGCGATCGCATTCTCTCTCTCACACACACACACACACAAAATTACCTCGAAAAAGTTTGATGACTTCGACATGCTACAGCTTGAGAAACAAGAAAAACTTCCATCGATCATTGATGGATCATGTACAGCTCCAAACTTTTGTCACTTAAGGGGATGCTGGAGCGAAGGCCGAAGTTAATCAAGGTCGATATTACAGCTTTTCATTTTCAATGTATAAGCTGCTTACGCCCTCTGAGTTATTATGATCTTGCAGGAAATTCGATCGATTAATTATCGATATTTTTATTCCGTTTCCTACATTACCATCTTAACAGGGACGTATATTAGGGTCGGTTCCACAAATGTAAGATTTATTTTGGAAAATTTCCCAATTTTAGAATTGAGACAAAAATAAACATAATTGAAGTTAATCTTATATTTGTAGAATCGGACCTTAGAAATTTAATTGTATTATATACATATTTAGTTGTATTATATACACATGCAATGTAGGCCGTGTTCTAATATATATCACCAGTACTAAAAGTCTGTAATATACATAAAATACAGATTTTTAATTAATAGTTATATCGATACGAAGCCG
>JAANIB010001401.1:40010-50241 GCA_017607565.1 Acromyrmex heyeri | reverse complement strand
TAGAGCTGCAATTTAGGGACTGCGCACAATGGCCTAGTTTTCACCGAGAGTTTAATCCTGATCAGAATGTAAGAACCAACCAATTACAATCGAGCATTCCCCTGTCGTTTGACTGAGGAATACTCGACTGTAGTTGATTAATTCTAATCTACATTCTTCTTGATACATTCTAATCTGGGTATTAATCATGAAACCATTTATTTCTAGGATAGAAAGTGAAAAGTGAAAATTTTAACCATTGAAGTTAATGGAGAAATTTTTCACTTTTCACTTTTCATACTAACTAGGCTAATGANCTATATGCATATATTTATGTGGCTCTGCAAATTGTGTGGATATATCCTTATAATTAGACACAATTAAATTTGTAGGTTTTTTTTAAATTATAATCGTAATTGCTTATCACCAACTAGTCGCCGAACGTACCAAAATGTTCGTTCGTTATAAATTATGAAGCTTGTAAAGCATTTCTATAGAGCTGCAATTTAGGGACTGCGCACAATGGCCTAGTTTTCACCGAGAGTTTAATCCTGATCAGAATGTAAGAACCAACCAATTACAATCGAGCATTCCCCTGTCGTTTGACTGAGGAATACTCGACTGTAGTTGATTAATTCTAATCTACATTCTTCTTGATACATTCTAATCTGGGTATTAATCATGAAACCATTTATTTCTAGGATAGAAAGTGAAAAGTGAAAATTTTAACCATTGAAGTTAATGGAGAAATTTTTCACTTTTCACTTTTCATACTAACTAGGCTAATGAAAGGAATAGAAAACAGAGAATAAGAATTTCAACCTATCAAAAACTATGTATACATTCCACAATACATAACTTTTGATAGATTGAAATTCTTAGAAGTTCCGCACAATAAAAGGAACAGGGAATAAAAAACAGAGAACAAAGAATAAGAATTTCAACCTATCAAAAACTGTGTATTCCACAATATATGATTTCTAATAGGTTGAAATTTTTATTCTCTGTCCTCTGTTCTCTGTTCCTTTTATTGTGCGTAGTCCCTTATTCTGTTCCCTGGGTCTCTATTCTTGAAAAGAAATGTATACGAGTTTAGGGAAATACTACAATATACGTTACGTATACTATAGTATTTTCCTGGCTTTTCGTATATATTTCCTTTCAAGAATAAAAGCCTTGTTCTTTATTTCTTTCATTGTGCGCAGCTCTTTACAGCACTACCACAATATAAGAATATATAGTAGCAACAAGACCTTATTTTCCATTCAGCCACGCATATTTGCTTGCGCACCATAAGCAGCTATGTTTTTGATGTCACTAATCCCAATTAAAGCAGAGAACCCATAGTTTCTCCATAGTAGAAATACAATAGGATATTCTCATCTCATGGACGAATTTAGAACTCTATTGAGCATCAACTGGATTATGTCACATTCGTGCAGACTCGGTACTTTTCAAAGCGCTTCTTTTCGATAAAGGTTGTGTTCCAAAATTCACTGCCAGCGCTGAAAATCTACAGTTTACGTTACATCTACTATACATTTCCAGCATTGGCAATGAATCTTGAAACAGCCATAATATAGCTGCCCGCTGCCACAAGCAAGTACTTCTTGACGTTTGCTTTTTATTTGATACAAAAAGTATCGTTTTATCTTTGTCTTTCTCTGAATGTCAGAAGGATAGAATGACAACTGTCGACTTGTGTCGATTTCTATCATCAAATGGAAAGCGCTCGTTGTGAGATCATTGTTGTGAATATTTGATAGTGAGTCTGTTATTTGATATAGTGAGCCTGATTTGATAGTATTCCATGTTTTTTATTTGTAACATTCTTCTCAAAATTCCTCAAAATCTTTTTTCATTATGAAATATAAAACTATCCCTCGACAGTTTTTATACTTAATAAGTACAATATTTTTACACTTAAGGGTGTCATCATATGCAAAGTAACTTGAGTAAGCGTAATCGTGATTGTGGATCCATAAATAAGAACCAATCGCTCGGTGAGCAAGCTGTATTCCGAAATTCATTAAAAGAAAAGTGTTGCAATCTTTCTGTGACTGGCTGTACTATGTACACTTCGATTATTTTGACGTTTTTGAAATCAATTGAGGTACTTTAGAAATCTAGTGACTTTACTCAATATAAGTCGACACAATCATCATTCTAGCCTTCTTGACATTTAGAGAGTGACAAAGACTGCGTTTACATAGTTTGATTTACGTCGAAGTTACAACATCGATGTTATGAAACTGGTCAATCATAGCTATTCTTCAGAAGAATGGAATGATTGTGATTGGCCAGTTTCCTAATATCAATGTTATAATTTCGTCCATGTAAATGTAGTCAAAAATAGACATGTGTCAACTTATATCATCAAATAGAAAGTATCCATAGGCCGGAATCCATAGTCCATTCTTAAACCTGCGACACATGCTTGATTTTTAATACTGGCATCGCAGCCAATATGGCAGCTAATCCAGCTAGCAATCCAGCGGGAAAACAAGCATTGTGTACTGCAGATTTTAATTTCAAGCAATGACCTAGTTTCTATCGAGGATTTAGACCGGATCAGAATGTAAGAACCAACCAATTACAGTCGAGCATTCTCCTGTTCGCTGATATATTCTTCCAAATCTAAAATGCTGATTGGATGATCTAAAAGAATATACCAATAGTAGCAAACGCTCACTCAACTATTGAGTCCAGCCAATTGCTGGATTCACATTGGATTCAACTAGAGTCCCTAGAACCAGAGTCTGGCCATACCCTAAAAATGGCGTGCGTGTCCGAAATGTGTGTTTGCTCTTAATTGGTGATATGAATGTATGTGCGTTCTTGATTGGTACTGCCATTGTGTGGATACGCCAATCACAAGAGAAGATGGAGGGATGGTCAGACTTTGCTATTCTGGGGACTCTAGATCTGACGTGAGTCGTACGGTGCTCTGCAACCAATCAGAAAACAGTATTTTGCTTTGTATAATCAATGGGTGCATTCGGAATGACAACCGCTCATTGAGAGCTCAGTGAGTTCTTTTATTTGATTGGTCTATTTTAAAATCTAATGGAATATGTCAATCAGATGAAAGAGCTCATTGAGCGCTCAGTGAGTGGTTGTCGTTCTGAATGCACCCAATACGAAATAAAGTTCTGCTTTCTTGCCTTCATTGGTTATAGAACATCGTACGACGATCGGATCCAGTGTGAATCCAACAAATTAGGCTGCTTTCACTTGCAGCATAAGAGTATATTCACACAAACTTGCATTGCCGCATAAACGTATGCATAACGAAAATTATCCAATCACATTTTACGTGCAATTTTATAAGAGAAATGCTATTGAGTAATTTTCTATATGCATATATTTATGCGGCTATGCAAGTTGTGTGAATATACCCATAAGCGGGAAGCACAGATTTTTGCACCAATCAGAGTTCTTTATTTCATGGAAAGGGAGGAAATGAAGGATTTTGATTGGTATATTTCCTTACGCATTATGTAATATGCGTTATGTAAGGACCATTCCACATAAACTTGCATAGCCATATAACCATATGCATAAAGAAAATTATCCAATCACATTTCTGTTATAAAGACAAACGTAAAATACGATTGGATGCTTTTTTTTATGCATATGTTTATACGGCTATGCAAGTTGTGTAGAATCCTAAGACCTATTGTGGACCTATTGTGTAGGTCCTAAGAGTCTGTGCTCTCTTGACTTTAAAGAATATACTACTGTCCTTCCTCTCCTGAAATATGTAATTCGACCAATAGTAGAAAGAAAGTTCCATGCCCAAACATTTACCTTACTCTTTCTAGATCTGTAAGATAAACGATCAAAGAGATTTCGCCGCATGCTTTGTCCAGTAATATATGTCGATTCTAGCACCGTAGAAACAGGATTTAAGAGACAGGGTGTATTTAGAGAGAAAAGACGCTATTAGCGCTATTTGTTCGTCATTTTATCTTTCATCCGTTTTACATTTAATAAATAATGAAGATAAAATAATGCAAATAGTGCTAGCATTTCTCCAAACACCCACAGTCGACACTAGTGTCATTCTATCTTTGTTATCAAAAGATGAATATCAAAAGAAGAATAGAACGACGTTTAATTGTGTTGATTGTTTCTCCTAAAAAGCAGCCATATATATAAGCTGCGTTATTAGTTATATAAAATAATTATAGAATGCACATCATATTGAATCATACTGCAAAATATATTTGAAATAGATATATGTAGAATTGCGGAGTATTTTTCAGTTTTATTAGTCGCAGGATCATGACAATTCGCGTCGCTTAATTCATTTATAAATTTTGCGTAATTCCAGCAAAAAATTTAATTAATAATGGCTTCAAATTTAGACGCATCCGAACATTCTGAACATTATCGTGCGCCCCAGGAAAAAAACATTCCTTAATTGTGCTCAACAATCCTAAACAACCCCAACGAGAAAACAGATGCGTGTAAGATGGATAGAACGCTATAGAAACGTCAAGAACGAATCACAGCATCTCATCGATGCTCTGGTGAATCTAATTGGCTCCGTATCTGTTGGAGCGCTGATGGGCGCACGTTTCTGCGTTCTCGATCGCGACGTGCAAATATTTCCCCTCTCCCCGAGAGCCCCCTCACAACCCTGATCTAGTTGTTGCGTCGCGTGAAGTTGTCTCTGTCCTCGCAGAGTTGACGGGGATGAGCCAGCGAGCGGCGTGAGCCTGAGGCGGATTCGCCAATTCGGGTCGCTAGTCGGAGTTCGGACTTTCGGAGATCATGTAGTTTATTGTGACGAGTTTCCGGGCAGTCGTTTCCGTCATTCTCTTAGTGTAGGAACCGGCTCGCATTAGAAACATTGTAACAAACTAGCCCGTTCGCGTTCCATGACTTCTCCACTCGATCACACGTGAGTAAAACGCACTTTGACATTTCGTTTCGCGACGCGACGCAACTCCGCGTCCGCTTCAGACGCGACCGACCGATCGTCTCCTAGTTCACGTAAAATCGAGAATTCTCCAGAATTTTCCAGAATTCTCGACGAGCGTATGTGAGGCTGGACAGACGAGAAGGGGGGGGGGGTTAAAGTTTGTGCACGTGAAACGCGTTCCTCGTCCGTCTGTTTGATGAAACGAGAAATAGAGGATAGGTAACATTGTTTTAGGTTAACAGAAGATGACAGTATTAGAAACGGAGGAAGACGCAGATAAACGCTCGGTTCCTCCCAGAAAGAAGTTCTGCTTGTCCCTGTCGGGCCGCGGACGTGCAATTCCCATCGTCGTCCCGCAGCCCCCTCCTACATCCACAAGAGGGGGCCTTCTGGATAGAACAGATTTTTCATTTAGTATGTATGCTTTTCATTTATTATAAATTATGATACCTTATTTATAATTGCCCTTATTTATAATTTATAATAGTTAACGCAAAGTAACATAACATCAATATTAAAATTTCACTCTATAATCTATGCAGCACAAATATTCTAAAAACGTTCCTATATTTTAACATTTCTATATTTCTTGGATATCGTATAGGATGTAACTGTTATGTACAATATGTTATTCTATTTGTATTATTAAGTGTGAAATCATATACAACAACGTTGGCATTATATTAGCATTAGTGGTGTTTACTAGGTTATTATATTGATAATTGTCTAATAAATATAAAGCAACAATAGCATAACGTCAATATTACAATTTCATATTCAACAATCTAACTAGTACAACATGTGTGCCTTCCAATAAACGACACAGTGCAATACAGTGATCATGTCATCTTTATTTAACATTGGCAAATAACAAGGATATAATGATAATCCATTGTGTCACACCGTGTCACTTATGTCGCTTGTTAGAAGGCACACCATATGTTACATTTATTGCTGAGTAAAATTGTAATATTGATAATATGTTATTGTTAGTTGGTATTTTTATTAGATGACGTATAATTTCTTTGAAATATATATCTTTGATTATACTTGATTCTGTAAAGGTACAAGCAAAATGTTGAATGGCTATCGAAATCAGCTGAGCAATCATCAGGATGGAAGTTACGACATGTCTGGTACTAATTCGGAAGGATTGAAGATAGCTACCTTATGCAATTTAGGAAATACCTGCTTCCTTAATAGTGTATTATATACTTTACGATTCGCGCCTTCCTTTCTGCACAATTTACATCATCTAGCCATTGACTTGTCTAACCTAAATGACAAGCAACTTCAGACAAAAGTAAGTACTAAATAAACAGATTAATTTATTAATATTCTTGAGGCTTCTACGGCTGCTTTCTATATAAAGACTATGCGTTTTTCTCCGTATCTAGATCCATTCTTAAAATGCTAACGTTTCACCACTCCAACAAGCAGCGTAATATAAAGGGAATGGCCCGAAGGAACGGCTCAGTATCAGGCTGCTCCTCGCCCTGATGAAATGGATTGCAAGGTTCACAGAACGTTGGCATTTCAAGAATGGATATGGACACGAAGAAAACCCACGAAACGCATAGTCTTTATATAGATTAATTTGTTCTAAAACGAAATTATTTTGTTTATGTATATGCAATACGTGTTAATCCAAGTTTTAAATTATCAATATTTTTTGTAGGCCAAATCTTCTTCATTAGGTAGAACCGGTGTATCGCTAACATCGAGCAGTAGTCGTAGTTGGAGCAGTAAAGATCTATTGGCATTAGCTGGGTCAACATCAGAAGCCAATAAACCACGTATTCAAATAGCCACTGAAAGATTACACGAGCTCTTTATGGCACTACGAGCATCGGAAGTAAGAGAAAATAGCGAACCGTATCAACCGGATGCCTTTTTACAAGCTCTTAGGTATGTACGCTGATGTCAAAATATAAAAATGTTATGTTTCGTGTTTACATTGCTTTTGCACTGATTTTATTATAGAGAAGTAAATCCAATATTTGAAGGAAATCAGCAACAGGACGCTCATGAGTTGCTAGTCTGTTTGCTTGATAACATTAGGGAGACTTTTCAATTATTGGTCAGATATAGAGAGAGCCAATTCGGTCAAAGCAATGGTGGTTTTCCTGAATTTATCGCAAATCACTCGTCAACAGACACACAGTCAGAGAGCAGCAGTTCTGGGAAGAGAAGCATTCGTAAGTCTAGAAAGAAGAAGAAGATTACGAGCAGAGGGAGTTCGGTATCTCTTGCGCAGCCAAATACAAACGGCGTCGTAGGATCCTCGAGATTGTATGAGAACGGTCACGCAGAGTTTGTCGAAAGTAACGGTGAGATTGGAATGCGTAAACCGGAAAGCAAGAAATGTTTTATCTCAGAGGATTTTGAAGGTGTCAGCCTATTGCGCACAACATGTCTCGAATGTGAACACGTGACGGAAAGGAAGGAGACATTTTGCGATATATGCGTTCCCATTGACATTGATCGTTCGAATGAGAAAGGTGTGCACTTAATTAATTAATTTCTGTTTGCAGTACATGTGAGATCAAAAGGATGTGCTATTATTAATAATATAGTTTAAGCTCGTGTGACATGTTTTTTTAAGTTTGTGTAAAGTACTTTGTATAATCAAAGGAATAGAGAATGGGGAACAGAGAACAGGGGATCGATTATGTATCTCGGAGCAAAGTCAAAAGTAAGATTTACAAGTCTTTTGACTAATTACAAATATTCTAATAAATTCACTTTTATAACTTTTACCTCGTTTCAAAACACATAATCGATCTCGTGTTATTCTCTATTCTCTATTCTTTTGATTACGCGAAACCTTTAAGATTTAAAGCTTTAAGATCGGCTGTTTCATCTTTGGATAAATTAGGTAATAATTTATCTAATGAATAGACAAAAGAGTGAGAGAATAAAAGAATAAGAGAGCGAGCTGAAGTTTTTTTTTCGAAAGATGGAACAACCTAGCTTAAATATTTTATACATTCCATAATTAATCTAAGATTCATAGTAACGTGACTTTCGTTATAGATAATGACGGTGAATTGGTGGATAGCAGTGAGGTATACAAACGCGCTGTAGTGACTAGTGAATTGCTTTGGGGTAGGGATAAGTACTGGTGTGCACGATGCCTACGGTATAATGAGGCTCGTAGAGCCGTATGTTTTCCTTCCTTACCCCGACTCCTTATCTTGCAGTTGAAGAGGTTTTCTACTGCTGCTGGGTAAGTCTTGTACGATCTTTCAGCATAATTAGAAGCAATAAACAACTGAAAAGTATAGCTTAAAGTTTATAAAAGATATCGAAAAATATTTGCATATTTTTATGTTCATAACAATCATAAAAGTAGCAGTTGTATTAAAATTATAAATATTTTGCTAATTAATTTTCTTTAAGGAGTTTATTGCACATGTAATTTTGCTTTCAAGTTCTTACATTTATTTAAAAAACTGTCTAAATGAAAAACTTTTGCAATATTCTGTATCGCGATTGCAGTCGGATTTACGTTTTTAGTTCGATGGAGAAAATCAATAACCACATGCCAACGCCACTTACCTTACAATGCTTCTGCGAGGAGTGCAGTAATGATGAGACCCATGGGACGACAGCTGGTAGTAGCACAGAGACGCGACACGTGTACAAATTATATTCGGTTATAATGCACCAAGGTGCAACGATGACCGCCGGTCATTACGTCGCTTATACACGTTTACCCGACGAACCTGCGTACGTGGAATATTCCCAATGCGATCGCGACAATAAGCGGCAGAATTTGAGCCAGGCTGGCACCGCGAGCGCAAACTCGTCATCATCTTCTTCCTCTTCAGACAAACCATCGGGTATACTTAAGTACTTGTACAGAAGCAAACCCAGCACGAACGAGAATAAGGAACAGCTGGTGAATAGGATCGGCTGTCGTAGCATGGACTGTTGCGGCATTAAGCGAAATAAACAGGGCGTCACATGGTTGGAGTGCGACGATGAGGCGGTACACGTAATCCCACTGCGAGAACTCGAGGACAAATTGGCACCCAATGCGCGGAATTCCGCCACCCCTTATCTCTTGTTCTACGTGAGGTCGACGACGTAAGCCGCCGTTTTTTGTCTCCCTCCCGCGACGGAAATTTAATATCAAAATGTCTCGGTTTGGAATTCCAAGCGAGGCAACGAGCACACGATGACAAAAACGGGCCTCGTTCTTCCCATACTTGCCCTCTTTCTTCTCCTCTCCCTCCTCTCTTCCTTCTTCAATAATTGCGCGCTGTGATGTATCGCACATTCCAGATCACTCAAGTTCTTCTTCCTGTATACGTGCCGCATCGGGTTTTAGAGAGGCGAGCGTGTATTATTTTCGTAGGAAGTAAAACTACTGTCTATCGCCAATCATGTTATGTAAGTTAGAGTCCCGGCGAGATCGGACGGTATACGACGAGTCGACCTCTGTACATGTAACGAAACACCAGCTCGATTTAACGAATCATAAAGCGAGCGACGCGATTCCGCGCGTAGATGACTTAGCCTTAGTTGGGACGTGGAACGTTTTATCATTCAGTTATCTGTAAAATAATAAAAAATTATGTATTCTTGACACACACCTGTCTATCACATGTGCTTTGTGCCGTATCGCGAGATGGAGGCACCTGACCCAATCCTTAAAAAATCTACACGCGACTTATACGACTTAGACGTCATTGACGTAGCTTGAATATTTTAGAACGTCGTTTATTACAAACGTCTATCGTTCCACGAGTACTCTTTCCGATAATAATCGATCACATGCTGAAAAGTGACACAATTCAATTTCCATCTGTTTGCATAAATAAGAGTTCCTCACGTGAATCAATTTCGAATTACAATATAAGGAAGCTACCGATGCACGATCGATGGAAAGAAATTTTTTTTTTCATCCTCAGCCGTCAGCAAACTCTTGCTAAATTCCAGTCAGGGATAAATTCGGCGAAATTTTATCTCTGCCGTATATGCGCATACGGTCTTTCGTAATGTCGCGTGTACACATACTGAAATATTTGTATAGTGTCAGCTCAATCATACGTGGCTACATCCATATATCGATCATTTCTATAGGGGGTCAGTAGTGGAGTAACATTCCACCTGTCAGTCGTACATATAGTAGTTCCTACTACTTCCAGACGTGATACATTCAGTAGTTCATATCTCTTAGGTGAAGCACGTTCCTACACGGCTATGTTCTCGACGACATTCCTCAAGTAAGGCAAAAGGCAAGTGGCTAAATTAATTAAATAATATTATTAATTAAATAAAATTTTTTATTTACTTGAAAATTTAAAAAAATGT
>JAANIB010001401.1:16063-39915 GCA_017607565.1 Acromyrmex heyeri | reverse complement strand
ATCAGCAATTTTTTTATAATAACTAATTCTTTATTTTTATTAAAATATAATTACGAATTTATATCTTTTATAATGAGTACTGCATTAATTTATATTGATATCTGTTACTTTATATATTTTACGTTTTTAGATACTTGAAAAATATCTATTTCACCGCATATTATTTAAAATATTATTTAATGCAACGCTATTACTAATAAATTTCTCACAAAGAATCTATTATAATTTTGACATTTCAATAACGATATTCAAATTTTATGTTCCAAACATTTACATATTTTGCGTTTAGAATTTCTTAATGAATTTTCTCCTTGTGTTTTTTTCCGAGTACACAACGCGTCCAAGACATATTCGTCCGTAATTATTAAACATCGAATTCATTGTCATTATGGTGAGTAAAGTAAAAAGGAAATAATTGTATATTGACGTAAACACACAATTTTCACTATCAAAAGTTGCGTAAATCGTGCAAACAGTTTCTATCGCGAAAGCGACCTAGCAAGGACACCGACACGATGCATAAATCATCTTTCCTTTGGCCTCTCGACATTAATAACTTCCGTGATGAGGATCTTAATGGCAATTTCAAGCTTTCTTTTTCACACTGTATATATTGTATACATTCGCATTCTGAACGGACGTGATCGATACACAACAGTCGCAGAGACACCGACAAACTGATGTCGCGACGCGACGTGACATATCTGAGCACGCTGTTTACGAAACTGTCACGCGCCATCGAAAATATTTCGTTTCCGTCGAAGAACCGTTTGTCGACATTATCGAAATGAATCAACCCAAATACGTCCAACGTTTCGCGGGATACGGATTTCAACGTCGTTTTCCCCGCGATGTGTTTAAAGCACACGGCGAGACCCGCAGTAGGTCACTTATCACCACGTATAATCGCCTAGTCGAGTCTGCAACTGCAACGCAGTGCACTGTCTCGTGAATGGTATACTTATGCAACACTAGAGTTGAATGATATAGGCATGAGAAAAAGAGAATATCGCACGCATTATTTGACCGCAAAATCGATGACGCGCTTTGCATAAGAGTCACCGAGTTAACAAGTCGTGAATAAAGAATGAGTCTTTTTAACAAAAGATTCTGACAAGGAAACGCAATCAATCAACTGTACATCTTCTTTCAATAAGCATTGGATGCGTTAAAATTATTAGTAAAAACAAAAAATGCGATTTTCTAAATAAGTGTTGAGTGTCACACATTTTAAATAAAAGTTAAATAATATTAAGTAATATACTTTATAATAATTTTTTTTTTTTATATTTTTAAAATTTTTCATTTAAATTTTTCTTGATAAATAAAAAATTTGTTTAAAAAATCTTTCTATTATTATTATAAGTACTTTTATAAATATTTAACTTTTATTTGAAATATTTTTTTATGTTTTTTATGATTTAGATGATATTCACTGTGAAAGAAAAAAACCGATCTTTTTTTCTTAGGAGAGTTTCATTTCTTTAATGTGCGATTCAGCATTTATAAAAAAATGATAATCTTCATTTTTGTTTATACTTTAACTTAATATATCCAAAGCTTATTAAATATTAACATTATTGAAGAGAGACAATTGTAGGTTGTGTCGCCTTTTATGAGAACATCTCCTGAAGTCGTGCAATAAAAGCATATAATTTATTACAAGTTTTATGTAGAAATCAATAAAATTTTATAGACCACTTTTATCTATTACTCACATAAAATTTAAAAGAGGAAATTTCAATACTTTTAGTTTAGTTGGCAAACGATAGCACAAATATTTCTTCATTAAATAAAATTGCTTATCTTCGTATTGTTCAAATCGTTATTCCCGCAAAATACGAACAGTAACATATTATATTTATTTTATAATTTTCCACTCAACAATATGTTGTGTATAACATGTAATATAACACATGCCGTACATAACTGTAGCCTACTCTATAATATGATCTTTGTTTCCTGTTTTTTGTTTTTTTCCACTTTTTACTTCTTGCCTTCTTGCCTTTTATTCATGGCGAATTTGATTGGAAGATCTAGTGAGCACTGTGCATATTAAAGCCGTTGTACACTGATTTAATTTGAGCATAAAAGTGAAATGCAATTATAAAATATATATTTTATCTAATAGTACAATAAAATGTATTGAGTATTTCAGGATTTAGTCGATTTCTATGTTTATAAACATATCTTTATTTTGTGTACGACGGCTTTAATGCGTATCTGAGTGCGCCCAATCGAATTCGACTATCAGTTCCTTTGTTTTCTGTTCTCAACAAAATTCTCTTCTGAGACAAAATTGATGAACTTCGTATGAGATAAGAAACATATAAAAAGAAATGCGATTGTCTATAAAAAGGTCGCAAAGAAGAGAAAAGGAATAAGTTAAAAAGCAAGAAATAGGAAGCAAAGAACATTGTGGATTAGGAACATTATAGGATAGGAAATTATAATATAGATATAATATTATTATTAGTTTTTTTTTGTATTCTGCGAATTATTGCAAGTATTTTAGTTTAAATAAGATTAAAATCACTTTAAAATTATTTCCATGGTTATTGCAGGAATATTTAAATTGAATTAATTGTCATTATGAAGCACCAACAAGTAACCGTAGACATGACGAACATGGTGTTTACCGCTTGCTCCTATTTGGCACTCGCCGGAGCAGTCTGGATATTTTTGCGGCTGATCCAGGCCTGTTTTTGGCTACCGAAACATTTGAAAAGGCAAAATGATGTTCAAAGAATGTTGCAAGATAAGGTAAACTTGACTGTCTTTCAATAATTTTGATTACTTGTGTTTTTTTTTTTTCTTAATCAATGCATACTCATAACGCAAATCAATGCACATTGTTAACGATATATGAAGTACATAAGCCGTACATAATATATATTCATAATGGAATCTTATATTTAAATATATCTTAAAGACAATGTGGTTATAATTTTAAAATATATAAAAAGAAGAGCATAAAAACCACAGCACAAGTTATAGTTTGTGAATTAAATTATTATTACATTAATTAAAACTTTAAACGTTTCGGCCACAATCTGGCCATCTTCAGTAATGAAATAATGTTCTTAAACGCAGTATTACATCAGTTGACATTAAACATGCATGTAATCCAAAATTAAATTTGATAAAGTTAAAAAATTGCGTTATATTTAAGACCGTCTCAAGTACAGTCTTAAGATGTCGCGAAACAGAGAATTGTATTAGCATTTTAAGACATTTAAGATGATCTTAAAATAAAAATGAACTATGAGTGCCACTTAATATAATCTCTGCAAAAAATGACTGAAATTGAAAATTTATACTTTCCTTATAAAAATAAATGTTATATGTGTAAAACAGTTAAAAAAATTAACATTTATGAATTATGACTTGCTCATTATTGAAAAACAATATAAAATTCTATGATAAAAACGGCCAAAAACGAGCTAACAATACAAAGGTGTTGAAAGTAATAAATATTTTTAATAAATTAAATAATTACATATAAAATTCAAGCAAAACTATTTTTGAAATTACTACGTCTTTATCAGTCGCAAAACGAATTGACAATGCGCAATTTAAATCATATTACAAAAACATAGCTATAAATATGAAAAAGTGAAAATACGAAATTGCTTTTTTTATGTCCATCAGCATTTCTGCGATCATGCTGCTTTGACGATCAATTAAAAATAACGCGGACTTAATTATTTTGATTATTTCTTGATCATTTAGTATCTTCGTAATTTCTTTTTATATTTGTGACTATTATATTTTTTTGTAATATGATTTAAATTGCGCATTGTCAATTCGTTTTGCAACTGATGAAAACATAATGTCGAAACTAATTTCGCTTGAATTTTATACGTAAATTTTTAATTTATTAAATATATTTATTATTTTCAATATCTTTGTGTTCTTAGCTCGTTTTTAGCCGTTTATTTATCATAGAATTTTACATTGTTTATCAATGTTTATATTTAACAACGCAATTTTATAGTTTAAATGAAAATTTTTTCATTTTATCTTAATTATTTTTTAAAGACATGCTTATTTTCTATTAAAAAATTTTTTGATTCAAATTCTGAATCATTACCAAACTTTTTATATTATTTTCAAATATAATTTTGAAATATTTGACATTTTCTTATTTTGTTAAAAAATACGTATAACATATCCTTAAAAATTGTGGACATTAATTAAAATGAGCAAAGATTTATTAAATTCTCCCTCTTTTTTTAATTATTTAAAAACAGTTAATACGAAAACCTTTTAACATTTTGACTGTTATGTCACTTACATTTCGACAAAATTTATAAGAATCCTATCATTTATTTACATATATTTTATTTATTTAATTAAGAATGATTTTACTAAGTACTTTAAGAGATTAAAAACACAATATAAATAAAAAAAAAACAGAATATAAAAATGGCACATTATTATGAATTGATTAGATTTATTAAGTTCAATATCAGCTTGGCAATAAAAATTATGTTAATATTTCGTAAGATAATCATTAATTATAATAAACGTACGATTTTTTAGGTGGACAGTTATGAGAAATACGTGTTAGAATGCGAGGAGAAGGAACGGGCAGAAATGTTGGATCAGATCGACGATGAGAAGAAGAGTCTCGAGATGTCAGAGAAGTGGAAGGAACGAAGGGAATGCCTCGATATGCTTAAGCGAGAATTAGAAAGAGTTCGCGAAGGTAAAGACATGTCCGATTGGGACGCCTTGCTGGATGAGGAATTGAAGAAGCACGAACTGGAGTCGAAACTTCTGGAGGAGGAGGAGGAAGAAAAGGAAGATTCTAAAAACGACGTTAGTAAAGAGAAAAGCGACAGTGAGAAAGAAACAAAGAAAGTTGAGGTCGATACCGAACCAAAGAAGAAGAAGTAATGACTATGTGTGTTTTAAAAGTGCCTTACCGAGACTTTACGATAGTTCTTTCTTATGAAGAAACAATTGCGTGAAAACAAAAATCTCCCCCCTCCTCTCAAGAAAATAAATAATAAATAAATTCGAAATATTCCATACTAAATGCTCATGTATGGCGCATAATAATCAAATAGTCACAAAATGCCTTAGTAAATTTAGAATTCAAAGGATATCAATTTTTTACTGATTTGATGATGTTTTATTGAAAATTTATTCATTTTCTTAATATATATATAGTTGTAGTAATTTTCAATAATTGTTAGAAATGGGAAGTAATTTACATAAAAAATTACAATAACAATGTAACAACCGTGTGATAACAATTACAGTTAAAGAGAGATAAATAGCTGCAAGTACGCGCAATACTTGTAAATGTGTTCCCAAAGCAGAAATTACAAACAACTATTACTTTTACACATATAAAATATATACAATATATATGCATATTATATACACATACATGTATGATACACATACGTATGTCCAGTAAGCAAAAAATATTTTAACGTTACTACAACGTTGCTGAAATGTTCCAAAATGTTTCTTGCCTACTGGGTATAATTAAGAACAGTAGTAACTTCTTAATCCGAACATTCATAATCCAAGAGTGAAAGTGAATTAGTTTAGACATATGTACAAAATACTGTATTTGTTTCGCCCTTGTTGTCATTATCGGAATCAATATATGCAGAACAAATCGTGAATGTCTACCTCGAGGAATTCGTGTCCGTTTTTAATACATATCATGATATCACATTATCGATATTCTCTCTACGTGCGCATTAATATACGTCACAATTTACTTAACCGTTCGGAACTGCGGCAGCGCTCCTATAATGGGCTCGATGCTCAATCGTAAATAATGCAAATGGCATCGTATTTACTCACATATGTATATCTCATCGTGACGAACAAACGTGACGATATTAGCGATGTTACGTTATATATATTTACTTTTGCGTTCAGTGTGGATATTTTACGATATGTTTTAGGGAACATGTTTTTGCAACTATAAGAGAATAATTAATTATATTATAGAAGAATTAATATATACTACTCAATAAAAAATAGGGAACACTTTAGAACAAAATTGCACAATATTCAGTACATCATAACTCGGTGAAAAATTATCGCAGACAAAATTTCAAAAAAGCATTTGAAAGCAAAACAGCTTGAAATCTCTACTTTCGAAATCGATAATTGATATTTTAATCTGACTGATCCTTTATGGAGATATACGGATACAAATGGATACTCGTCAAATCTGGAAAATTTTTACGAAGATTTATGGCGTAAAGTAAAATTCAAAAATGCGGTTTGCGGCAGTCGAAAGAGTAAATCTTTACCTTCAATTTACTTTTTTATTGAGTGTTGTACAATTTTTCTTCATCGAGTTATTGAATATTGAAGCAAAAGTGGTCATTTTTGCTTCAATATTCAATAACTCGGTGAAGAAAAATCGTACAATACTCAATAAAAAAGTAAATTGAAGGTAAAGATTTACTCTTTCGACTGCCGCAAATCGCATTTTTGAATTTTACTTTACGCTATAAATCTTCGTAAAGTTTGTAAAAATTTTTCAGATTTGACGGGTATCCATTTGTGTCCGTATATCTCCATAAAGGATCAGTCAGATTAAAATATCAATTACCGATTCCGAAAGTAGAGATTTCAAACTTTCAAAGGTTTTTCTTGATTTTTTATTTGCGATAATTTTTCACTGAGTTACGGTGTTCTGAATATTACGCAATTTTGAGCGTGTTTTAAAGTGTTCCCTATTTTTTGTTGAGTAATGCATATTGCAATATATGACAATTTGTACGTATACGACAAACGTGTAATTTTTTGATTCTGTTTTTATATTACAGCATAATATAGATATTATAGATATTTGAAACGTACACGCAACACTCGCAGTAATCTTTGTTGTAGAATCAATAAAATGATTATAGTAATTACAAAATTCGAGAACTAATATTTCTTTTAAATTTTCTTTTACATTGATTTACGTTGACTTTTGATAAAAGCCAGCTGGTAACTCAATTGTAACGATTTGTAATAGTTCGTTGATTTATTTTGACTGCTTGAATGATAGACATTATTTCGAACGTCGGGCAACTGCAGTGTAATTAAAGTATTTCTTCGGCCATAATTGCGCTAGAAAATTAATTGCGTAAAATCTACAAATATGCCTTTCCCTGCGTGTTCTCTGAAGAAAGACACTTTTGAGGCGAGCGCATATACGCAAAAATGTGTCGTATCTGTTTGCACGAACACTAGTCCGCATGAAGACAGTTGAAATGTGGCAACAATATGTCCCTGTCTCGCCGATCGGCGTGCGAGAAGGAGAATTTCATCAAATTACAAATTTAAATTACTCTAATTCAGAAACGGCACCGCTAGGCATCTCCATTTTTTTTTTATAAAGTTCCTATAATATTTCTACATTACATATTTATTTAAAAAAAAATCTGTAGAAGATTTTCGTCGCAAAGTATTAAAACGTTACTTCGGCAAGGCTTGGAGTTTACGTGTTAAAAGCTGGAACTTTGAAGGTGAATATCTCCATTTCGGCACTGGTCTTTGAAATTTTTTACCGTATATAGATAAAATTATTTTAAACATAATATCCAAATTTTTCTTATTTACATGTTTTAATTTGTACTCAAATTGAATTACATTTTAATTATTTTCACTGTTTTTCAATGTATCATGTTTTCAATTTAATATTTTATTTATGTAAATCAGAAAAAAAAAGAAACATTCATGTATAGATATAACGTTCCAAATTACATATCGAGTATCACTTTATTCTATGATAGGTGCCATGATCTAGCTTTTACTTAGCATTTTTTAGATGATGTCATTTCGATTTCAAAACTCTGCTGTAAAATATTTTGAGAGGGTACAGACATTGGAAACAACTTGTGCTTTTTTCTAAATTAAAATCAATTAGAAGTTTAAAAAGCAGCTTATGAATAGCAATATTACAACTTGGAAGAACATGTAAAGATATTTTTGTATATTCCCAAACAGCACGAAGTCTAAAATTGTGACATAAAGTCGTCTTTTAGCAAAAACGTCTTATAACTTGATTTTAGATACTTTTTGTTGTTTGGATTACTATTAAAATAAAAACATTTCAAAAAAATATCAGCAGATGTGTAAATTTAGATGTAATAGACAGTGTTTATTACTAATTTTGTTAAGTTGCCTCCTGAAAAATAGTATTGAGATGTGAAATGCTTTGAACAAACACGCATATATTGCGAAGTTAGTTAGAAGTTTGCCCATTTTCAAAGCAATCTCTCAGTTTCTTTTTAAATTAAGCTCTTTCTTAATGGGGAGAAAACATTTTTTAAACGTTTTTTAAACGTTTATTATTTATTAATTTCACATTTCACGATTCGTTTCCAAAATAACATTTATTTAACGTTTATTTAATGTTTTTTTGTAATTAATTTTACGTTTTATGATTCATTTCCAAAATAAAATTTTTCAAACGTTTATTTAATGTTTATTAAATGTTAATTTTACACTAATTTTTCGTTTAAAATAATGTTTCAAAGAAACGTTTTTAAACATTTATTTAATGTTAAATAAATGTTTGTTTTACATTAATTTTTCGTTTGATGTAATGTTTCAAAGGAACATTTATTAAATATTTATTTTAATGTTTATTAAATGTTAATATTAATTTTTTATTTACATTCATGTTCTGAAGAAACATTTTTTTACATTATTTATTTATTTAAAATATGATTAAAAAAATATTCATTCCAGTGAGCCTCTTCACATATTTGCGGAAACTTTAATATCGGAAAATGACTCTAATGACAATCCAAATTGTGTTCACATTTAATAGGACAAAATTATTTAAAAAACCGAACGAATTTTTGTATCACAATAAGAAGGAAGCTCATAGCAACGAGGATTCACCTCGTAATCTTCTTGGAATTTACGCTCCATGCTGCGTAATTGCTTTAACGCATTCGCCTTGGACTTACAGAGAGTGTTGGGGTCCTTACGAAATAGCAATGGAACTTCGAATCGCTCGTCGTGAGTTCGGTGATATTCTTTCTGGAAAATATCTTCGCACGTAGATTCTTCCTTAGAGAATATTCTTGTATTAGGCATGTCTTCGAATGCCAAAACGATGCGCGATTTCGATTTGCGCCTGCAGGTCCTCGTTTTGCACGAGTCCATATATTATAGTTACATTGGTGTGCGACGATGCATTGGTCAGTGCTCCGATTTGCCCACACAACACCAACCCAGTTTGTGGATTTTGTAATATCAGATGTTTAACTCCCAGAATTCTGTCCGTTTCCAAGATGTCTCAGAAGATCGCTGCTCCCAATAATAAATCCACGGCCTGCGATGTGTGAAACGTCGGCTAATTCAATATGCTGTGACAAACTTATGGAGTTTATGTTGATGGGTTTGATAGAAATGGGACGTGTGACTTGATTGACAATGAATAAATTGATGTCCGTCTCATAAGTCATATTAGAGGAGATTATCGTGGTCCCCACGGTTTCGGTGATTTGCGTTTCAATCACATTTAGATATGAGATCAAATGTTTCGTCGTATTTGTCGTAAGATGACCTAAGAAAAAAAAACAGAGAGTACTCTCTGTAGAGAGAATTTACAGAGAGATCTGGATTTGACTTCCGGCCGAGGTAATATTTTTTGCAATAAATTTTTATTAACATTTTTCAACATATTAACATCTTTATAATATGATGCTTGATTATAGCATCAAATTACTAAAATTGCTTGTCACAATTTAATTCGCAATTATTAGAGTAGTTTTATTGTATTTATAATTCGGAAAAACAATTTGGCACGCAGAAAGAATCGTTTCTTAGAATACTATCTTCTTATCGTTTTGTAAAAACTACAAAATGATAAGAAGATAGTATTCTAAGAAAATTTCAGTTAATTACTGCAAGTTGTCATTTAAATCTTCTCTAGCGTCTAATGGCAACTTCATGAAAAGGCAATCAATATTTATTTTGACGTAGCAAATCCCACTCGGTTGTTCTCCATGTCAAACTCGGTATAATACCGGCCAATAAATACATCACCCAAAATCCATGAAGTCTCATTTACACCATGAAAAACACTTGTACATATTTTATGTTGTTTATCCTAGGAAAAATAAAATATATTGATTTTTGTTCTAAAATAATTTAAATCATTACATGAGCCATTTATATTCACCTCAAGGATATAATCTTCGCCAGTAAGAACGAAACTCTTACCACCTAGCATGAAATTGATCGGGGGCATATCAGAAATGTGGTCACAATTCACCTTTAAAATATTGAATATTAATTATTCATTATTGGTAATCAATAATTTATTATAAATTAATTAATTTTTATTTCTTATTTCTGTAATTTACTCAATATTTGTTAATTTACAAGGACTCCTTACTATTCAAAAGAAATTAAGTAAAAAAAGGGCAAATAGGAGTCAAGCGCGGTAATCGTTAAGCGAAATAATATACAAACATAACATAAAACTCTTTACTAAATTAACGTGGTTACATGTTTCGGTTCATTTTTTAGCTCCTTTCAGAGACATAATTAAATTACTATTATAAATACAATATACAGAGTGATTGATAATTAATAAAAAATCTCTCACACAGAGGCAGAATGGACTAAATTGAAAAGAAAAGTCTTCCACCATTTTACAATCGTCGCAATGGTTAACGAGTTATTAATTTATGAAAATAGCTAAATTCGCCCAGCCTCCAAATCCAAGCGCGCGACAGAATAAGAGAGCGGCGCGTTCGCCGCCGCTAGGTGCGTTGTTTACAATGGCCGTCGCTAGACGCGAGTCGCGAATGGCGCTGAATTTTCATTTTGAGCTTTGATTATTCCATGTCTTTTTTATCAAAACGGAATCTTCGATATAAAAATTATTTTTGTATGTATATATGTATGTATGTATGTATGTGTATTATACGCGTTCGCGAATGCGTGCATACATATATGAGCAGTGAGCCAGTGCGTCTATATGGAAGATCGCGTACCAAAAAATAACTTTCTTTCGTCCTCCTCGTAGTAAGAAAATGACAGAGTGCTATCATTTCCACACCACCTTGCAGTAGATAGCATGGTGCGTTTTTTTATAGTGGTTTCTCCAATAGACCTAATCCACTCTCATACTTATGCAAAAATTGTTCAAAATGCTGTCCTGCCTCTCGTGCAGAGTTCGGCCTTTTGAACAGTACTACGCGTTGCACGGTGCGCCATTTCCGGCGTAATGATCTCGAAGACCATCTTTCACGAAACTCATCTTCTGTAGCATTACGTAAAATAAATGTTTAAAGAACATTTTCTCTCCATAATTACGAAGAAAAAATGTTAAAAAAATGTTAAATAAAAGTTAAAAGAATGTTTAATGAAAATATTTTCTCGAATGAATCCTTTAAGCGCATAATATTATTTAATATTAAATAATATTTTAGGCATATTTTCAGAAAATTTTGCCAACCACGCCAATTTCTATTTGTCCTTTTTTCATTTAATTTCTTTTTTACTCAATATTATTGTAAGTTACTATTGTGCGAAAGTCAGTTACTTACTATTGTGTTATAAGGAGAAGTAGCTCCAATCAATTTGTTAATAGTTTCGATGTCTGACATTGGTCCAATTATCAGGGAAGTGCCTGTATCGGCAATAGCTTGGCAGTTTTTGCAAAAAGTATAATTGCTCATGTGAATCCTATAATGTCATAGCGTTAACAATTTGCTGGCAAAGTATGATTCGTGATTGTGTGATATTTAATTTAATCGCATACTTATCCGTCGTAAATTGCCAGTGTCCTTCGTCAGTAACAGAAACATACGTAAATTCGCCTTCGTAATAATTGGGATCGGAGCCACCCAATATCATTTCACCACCTATTATAGCTGAGGAATTGCTGTATGGATTTCACTTTTTATATTGTAATATGGAAAAACTATTTGAATGAAAAAAACATTTTTAGAAACACATAAAATACGAAAAAATGTTTACCGATTTAAATGGAAACTAAAAACAGATCGCGACGTCAAGTTTTGTTTGACTATATTATAGAAGACGGGAGTCACTTCGTCGACGGAATAACCTGTTCCCAAAATACCATCGAATTTCGCAGTAGCAAAGGCTAGTGGTTCTGTTATCACTTCCGCGAATATTTGATGCTGAACAGCAAGGCCAGCAATCTATAACAGGATCGATATTATTAATAAAATATTGTGCTTTACTTTGAAAAACAAAGCAGGAAAATTTTTGAATGAGCTACAGCCTCGTAAAAAAAATTACTACAGGGTGGATATATTTATATTTTACATCATCATTTTCATAATCAAAAGACAAAAATACATAAATAAATAGGCATTCCTTTTTTTACAAGAATGTAGCTCATCCAAAGGTTTACCCAGTAGCAATGTTTTTAAGAAATTTTCATAGATTACAACTTAGTTCGAACCAAGGTTGGAAAAGTTATTTTTTAAAAGTAACACGTTACCGTTAACGTTATTTGCGTTATAAAAAGTAACTCGTTATCGTTACTCGTTACCGATTCTAAAAAGTAACTTGTTACCGTTACTTAAAAGTATGTATAAAAAATAGTTACTTTTCGATACTTTTTTTTGTAATTATGCAGGAGAAGAGCCTACTATTCATCGATTTTGATGGAATTAGAGCCATTCGATGCACGAAATGAACGAATCTGGCAGAAAAATAAATTGCTCTGCCCGGTAAACTGAGATTAATGGTTAAAGTTGATGACTATTGATAAGGAGATTTCCTAATCTCAAAATCAATGAATAAACTTGTCTTCTGTATAATTAGACTTTTTAAAATGATAAAATAGGCTTCTAAGACAGAGTATAAATAAATTATAAGATATTTAGAAACATATTTATTTTTGAACATTTTTATCATTTATTAATATTTTACATACTTATATTTAATTCTGTTGTATTTTATTATATAATAGATATTTTAGTTTTTAGTGTTCTTATGCGAAAGCGATGATTGAAACAAAAATAGGCAAAAAGTTTTTTGTTTAGTTAGTATTTATAATTTTATTGTCCGTGATGGCTATAAAAAGTAACGATAAAAAAGTAACGATACAAGAATAACGGGGTCAATTTCGTTACTCGTTATTAAAGAAGATGTAATGTCGTTTCTAATAAAAAAAAGTAACGGTGTTACCAAATCGTTACCAAAAAAAAGTAATGAAAAAGTAATGTCGTTACAAGTAATGCGTTACTTCCCAACTCTGGTTAAAATATTAAATTGTTTGCTAAATAATGACTCACAGTCACTACATCTTCAGATAAAAACCCAGACAGGATGCCAGTATCATAATGAACGTCAAATCTAGTATCCTTTTTTTGGTATGTATTGGATTTTTCGCTATTATATTTATTATGTAACACTGCAAAAAATAGTAAGTAAAATTGTTTCAATTATCGAAGAAATAATTTCTTTATTAATTTAAATGTATAATTAACAGCAATTTAAATCGTTAGATATATTTGTATTTTATACTTTAACATGTGAGCTATCTTATGTTAAAGGTTATTGACATTTTAAGAATAAGTGTGATAAACAAGACTGTAAATAATTATAGAGCTTAGTTTTATAATATTTATTTTATTAATGATTTTAATTTTTGAAATTGCTATTTTAAAGATTTTAAGAATTTATTTCAAGTATGCATAGATAGAACACGATTCTGCAGCATTATTTCTATTCTACCAATAGGAAATAAAGAATGATTGAAGCTGAGTCTTTAGTGCTTGAATAATTTGATGTAAATTTATATAGTACGTATCAAATTCTGTCAAACTGCACGCCGAATTGATTTTGTAGTCTTAAAATACGATATCGATAGAATTACCGTAGTATTATAATAATATGACAAATTAAATTGCCTAGCAATTTAAAAATTGATGTTCATAGGCGTCTTAGAAAGATCTTAATGATAAACATATTAAAATCTGTGTCTAAATAATTGATTGAGATTAAGATTTTTGGTATAAATTCGCACCAAATTATTTAAGCACTAAAGATCCAGCTCAATCGTTATGGGCTTAATTTCCTATTAATTGTTTATTCACATGTACGGTCCAATAAGACTCTTATTGTTTATTTTTATTCTATATTTTTATTTTTGACATGAATATTGAAAAAGATAAAAAGCAATCGAGATTATTTTAATGTTTAGAGTGATATTATTAAAATGTACATGTAAATAATGAAATATCAAAGAAGCAGTGACACTGTGATATACTTACAGCAAGCAATATTGGTAAGTCCGCATTTCTTGGATGGTATCCAGAGATTGGAAGAACCAGTGTCAAAAATTACATTAAAATTCTGTGGTGGAGTTCCAATCGAAATAACACCATAGTATTGAGCATTCAAATAATTAGATTGAAGTTCTAATGTGTCAGTAGTCCTAACATTCTTCGAAATATTTCGAATGGACTTTGTCCTTAGTATCGGAATTCTTAAAGCAACATAAAGAAGTTCTATTATACTATATATCATGTGCACATATTTATCATGTATATATCAGAAGAGATATTTATACATAAGAGATAAATAAGATACGAGACTTGATCATAATCCTGAGGTTCCAAGTTCAAAATCCGGCCGGTAAATCAAAATATAATTAAAAATTAGAATTAATTAATAAAATTAGTTGTCTAAAGTTTAAGCACTATTGATAAAAAAAAAAATAACAAAAAGGTTCTACATTGTTATTTTTTTTTAATTTTGTTCAAATAATTTTAAGAAACGTTTTTTTAACGTTAAAGAAATGTTTTTTTAAACGTTAAATAAACGATTTTTTAATGTTTCTTTAAACGTTAAAAAATGTTTTTAAATGTAAAAAAACGTTTTTTAATTGATAAAAAAGATCTATCCCATTAATTAAACGTTTTTTAAAGATTTTTTGCAATGAAAAAGAAACATTTCTTTACTGATTTATAAAACATTTTAGAAATATTTCTTTGCTGATTGAGTATGAGTTGGGTCTCGTACATTATTCGTTACGCCACTTATAATTGTCGATTCACACAGTTCTTATTATTCATATATAATACACTTAACGCAATTATATTTGGTTAACTTCTTTTCCGTGATTATGTTTTTATTCCGACTTGTTTTTTATTAATTTGAATTTTAGAAAATAATAAAATTTTTTTAACATTCATAATAAATGTCAGATACACGTTAAATAATGTGTTTTTATATATGTGTTCATATTTTAAATAAATAAATAACGTAAAATAAACATTTAAATCAATTGCCGTCAAATTGAGCGTTCAGTGAGTTCTTTCATATGGTCTACATTTTATGATCCAATGGAATATATCAGATGAAAAAGCTCACTGAGCATTCAGTAAGCAGTTGTTCTGAATGCACTCTATGGGTCAACATTTTGTGACTGAATTAATGTACATTTTTGAAACTTAAAATGAGATAGGTACATATGTGTTTAATAGTTAGCAAAAGCGAGAAAGAGAATTTTAATGCAGTCTATGCAAGAATAAAAAATAGATCTTATATTTGGCTATGTTTTAAAATTTACTGCCAATACTAAAAATTTATAGTGCACATAATGTAAGCTATAGATTTTTAATACTGACAGTAAATTCTGGAACAAAACCTTTGTTTATTTAATTAAGAATCAAGGTGCAAATTCACGCAGTGAGAAAATCGCCGCGATTGAAGGTCACGTGATAATTCGCTGTTCGTTAGCAAGTAATCGTTGTTTGCAAAAAATTTTCAGCTTTTAGCGAATGATTGTGAATATTCGACAACAAGTTACAAATCTATATAAACGGCTATACAAAGATTGTTTATATGCAAAATGGAAACAACAAATATAATTAAAAAAGGAAAATTGTATATATTTAATTAGAACATCGCATATGTTTGCATTGTATAAAATTACGAATTATAAATATTATGAAAACCTATAAAATACAAATACGGTTAACTGAAATATACCTTGATCAACTAGTATCATTTTTATATTCTGACTTATTATCTATTTGTTTTATAATGGTATTGCACGAATTCTTGGACTTTTTTCTTATTATTATTTGTTCTTGTACCTGTAATCACATTTCTCAGCATCAAATGTATTCCACACATTGTCATTAGTATAAATTCACCATTAACTTCATACTTTTTCACATTCGTTCCAGAAATAAATTGTGTAAAATTGGAAATTCATGCATCTCACTTTGGATCTTTTAATTCTATAGTGACTGTTATTGAGTTATTGATGCATGAGTGATGTCGCATGTTCTAAGAATTATTAACGCTGATGATGACTTCAAAAAGAGTCGAAACGTTTGTATGGAAATACACGCTATCAAGATCTACACTGATTAACATTATTTTTTGATCACGCTCCAACAATTGCGTTATACTCTCATCTGCTCGTTTTCCCAGGAATTTTATTATTGAAGAATCATAGAGAAATCAAGTCAAGATTTCCGTTATTATAATTTATTCAGTATTTAATATATAATATTTAAGAGCACTTTAAAGTTTATAACCAAATACAAGAAGTACTTTATTATTGTTGTTACGCAACCACACATGCAACATTCATAAATTATTTGTGGCGAATTATTCGCTATTCGCTAAAAATCATTCGCAGTATGAAAAATTCGCTGCATGAAAAGGCACTTTCAGAATGAAATTGAAGTAATCTAAATGTGAACTGTTCTTTTTAATCTCTAATCTCGTTTAAGATATTGTAAGAAAAACACAAGTGCAAGAAATTTTCAAAACAAACATTTCTTTGTCCGCCTGCTTTATTCCGATAGAAAAAAATATGATTCCCCAAAATTATCAGGTTGAGATTGTTTATTATAAACACACGCATTCGCACAACCTCTAATCGATTTATCGTGCAGATACGTGTGTTGAGTACGAATACGCGACGTTTAATTTACGCGTACTCACCTGTGGAATTCCGCTTCGATTAGCACAGCAAGTGCCGCAATCGCAATGAAGATACGCATGTTTCCTCGGAGGTTGCAAGAAGAGATTTTTAGAAACGTTGTAACTGCTCTTTTTCCTGTAAATCAAAATCACACAAAGAAGAGCTTAATTATTATTAACACTCTTGGCTCTTGTCAATTTGTGTCGATCAATTTCTCCTGCTCTGGCGCGCTCACCGATTGACTAATGCCGTTTCTCTTCTTCTTATTTAGCCTCTGCTCAGTGATGGCCGCGCAACTCAGAAAATCAGTCCTTCCATTTTTACTTCACCAATTGACGTCGCGTTCGGCTAGTAGAGAGTGGCGTCAATTGGTGGAACAAAAGTGGAGGAGCTAATTCTCTAAGTTGCGCGGGACCAAAATTTCCATCACCAATGAATAAATAGTACAGAAAGGAGTATTTGCTGAAAATTGAGGAGTGGGGACGAAGTTATTGGGAGTATGGATTAATTTTAAAGTACTTTTTGGTAAAAATACGGCTTTATTGTGAAAAAATGGTTACAAATTGATCATTCAAAATATTGTCCATCGCTAGCCACTACTTTTTCCTATCTTTCTGGTAATATGTGGATTCCACGTAGAAAGAACGACACATTTTTTTGAGGCTATCCACGAATCGATCCATTTTTTTGATATCTTCATAAGAATGGAAGCGCTCAGACAGGCTATGAGTCATCGATTGAAATAGGTGGTAATCGGAAGGAGCAATATCTGGGGAATACAGTGGGTGTGACAGGATATCCCAATTAAGTGTTTCTAACGTTTCTTTGACCGGTTTCGCAACATGTGGCCGAGCGTTATCGTGCTGGAAAATCACTTTGTCGTGTCTTTTTGCATAATCTAGCCGTTTTTGCTTCAATGCTTGGCTCAATTGCATCAATTGTTGTTGGTAGCGTTCCCCAGCGATGGTTTCGTTGGGTTGGAGCAATTCATAATACACTACATCCCGCTGATCCTACTAAATGCAGAACATGATTTTGGCGCCATGAATATTCGGCTTTGCCGTCGATGTTGATGATTTGCCTGGCCTGCACCATGATTTTTTGCGTTTTGGATTATCGTAGCATATCCATTTTTCACCCTTCACGATACGATGCAAAAAACGTTTTCTTCTGTGTCTTTGAAGCAACAATCACAGGTTATTTTGCGCCTTTCGATGTCCCTCGGTTTCAACCGTACCGTAATTTCCTTGCTTTTGAATCACTCCAATGGCTTTCAAACGTCTGGAAATCGTTGATCGATCAACATTTAATGATTCTGCAAGTTCTTGCGTTTGACTCGGGTTTTGATCGAGTAAAGCTCCCACTTCTTCTTCAAACTTTTTCAGCTTGGATGTTTCTTGTCTTCCGTGTCAAAATCATCTTTTTTATAGCGTCGAAACCAGTACTCACATGTTGAAATCGATGGAATATAATCACCATAAGCTTCCGACAGCATTCGTTAACTTTCAGCAGTATTTTTCTTCAAATGGAAGCAAAAAAGCAAAGCTTCTCGCAAATTGCGTTTTGTTGGCACAAAATTCGACATATTTAATGCTCAAAAAAACAATAATTGTTATACTTCGGCAAAATGACACATACTGAAAACTAAAGCCACATGATGGTGGTTCGAACATGAAAGTACGAGAGCAAGTCAATAAGTTCTTAAAAAATCTGTCAGAAGGCACTCGCAGTGTCATGTCACATTACTTTTTGACAAGTAGCATCTTTCAGCTGATTACTGTCAAATTTTAAGCGGAATTCATCGTGTGATTTCATTTTTGTAGACGATTAAAGCGAACAACCTTTGTATTTTTTGCAAAATGGAAAAAAAACGAGTTTCATGCAGTGATCAAACATCTACATATGAAAGATTTAACGCCGAAAGAAATCAAAGCTGAGTTGGATAATGTTCATAGCACATCTGCACGTTTGCGACTGTATACAATTGGGTGAATGAATTTAAACGTGGTCGTACATTCACATGTGATGCACCTTGTTCGGGACGTCCAATTGAGGTTGCTACGCCAGAAATCATCGATAAAGTCCATGATATTGTTTTGACTGATCGACGAATGAAAGTGCGCGAGCTTGTTGAGGCTACAGGCATATCACAATGATTTCAATTTTGCACGAACAATTGGGTATGAAAAAGCTATCGGTAAGATGGATGCCGCGTTTGTTCACTGTGGACCATAAGCGCGACCGTGACGATTTCAAAACAATGTTTGGAGATGTTTCGACGTAAGAATTTTTTCCAGATGAATTTCTGCATTGATTCATTATTGTGAACGAAACATGGATCCATTACTTCACACCCGAGGAAGGAATAGTCAAAACAATGGACTTCACCGAGTGAACCAGCTCCGAAGAAGGCAAAGACCGTGAAGTCGGCCGGAAAGGTGATGGCCACAGTTTTTTGGGATGCACGCGGTATAATTCATATCGATTACCTTCCGTCGAAGCAAACGATCAATGGCGATTACTATGCAGTCTCATTGGACCGTTTCAACAACATTTTAAAGAAAAAACGTTTCCCCATTTGGTGAAGAAGAAAGTGCTCTTCCATCAAGATAATACACGGGTTCACACGTGCCCAGCACCGATGGCCAAATTCAACGAATTCCGTTACGAATTGCTTCTTCATCCAGCATATTCGCCAGATTTAGCCCCCTGCGACTATTTCCTGTTTCCAAACCTGAAGCAATGGTCCGGAGGAAAGAGATTCACCACCAGAGAGCAGCTCATCGCCGAAACAGAGGCTTATTTTGAAGGCTTGGAATCATATTATATGTTTCGTACTAGACAGTAGAACGAGAAATGATTTCTTGATCGTACAACGAAGTAATGTGAACCGGACAGTATCATTGAAGACATCTGTAATTTCGAATATTCGCGAATTTTCATGGATCATTCTTCGAATTAAACTGTTATTTTAGAAACGTGAGTTAGAGCGATTATACTAGTATAATACGAAACAACGTTGATCGACGTTGAATTAACATCAATTTGACGTCGAGCGACGTTGAATCGCAGCATCGATTTGATGTTGATCAATCAATCATTTCTAGTTGGATCGGAAAACCAGCTTACTTCCGACGTATCTACAGCGTCTACTGCTACTGTTCATTGTAGACGCTTAAGAGAACGCACATTCCCTCACAGGCTGTGGAAGTGAAGCTAGGAAAGAGGCTGTCGTGTCAGATGTATCGGAGGAGACAAGGGCTTTGGGTGAAACGAACGTTGCCGTAAATTGTAAAGCTGTCGATTTTTGGGTCCGTAGCGTCGGATGGATCACGCATGAAAACGCAAATTTCAAGTTAACGGCCAATTTAATGGCAGCCCTGTAGTCAGCCAAATTACGAACCATCCGCCTGAATGTCATTCTTTTAAGGGGTTAAACCTAGCCGACAGCCAAAAATTTGAAGGTTTTTTGGGAATTTTTTATGACTTCCCTAATTAAGCGATCAATTTGAAATTTTCAGGGCTTATTGTACATATCTTTAAGTGCAAACACGAATTTTTTTATTGATTTTTGATACAAAATGGCCGCTTGGCAGGTTGCAACAAATAGACGTGATTTTTTTAGGCGTCCCGCGGCAAGGAGTAGAAGTGTCCAATCTTGTCTCGATTTTTTTTTAAACTGCTACCAAATTTTCAAAATTCAATATTTCTTAATAATCTTGTGTACTTCAGTAGCTATACTAGTGTAGATTATAAAAAAATTTTTTATTTTGTTCCAGACATGAAGATTGGACACTTCTACTCCTTGCCGCGGGACGCCTAAAAAAATCACGTCTATTTGTTGCAACCTGCCAAGCGGCCATTTTGTATCAAAAATCAATAAAAAAATTCGTGTTTGCACTTAAAGATATGTACAATAAGCCCTGAAAATTTCAAATTGATCGCTTAATTAGGGAAGTCATAAAAAATTCCCAAAAAACCTTCAAATTTTTGGCTGTCGGCTAGGTTTAACCCCTTAAGAGAAATACTAGCTGCCGTTTAGCGCTTGCTCCTCCCCCTCTTTGCCACAGTCGAGTCAATTTGTATTATGTCGAGTCAATTTATGTAATTTCATGGTGTATTAGTTAGTCGGATCTTTGTTGATTGCGACAGAATTAATGTACAAGTCGCGTTAAATTTCCGTTCTGTTTATATCGAAATTATCCAATCTTGTAACATACTTCTTGTCAGAGAGTACGAGCTCGTGTATACCGATACAAGACGGCGATAGACTTTATTTTCGCGTTTGATTGTCGTACATTAGTCATTCTCGTGCTGCGATCGTTTATAGAGCCACGATTTAACGAAATCTAATATAGTTATCTAAGCATTATTATCGACATTATCATTGTTCACGCGGATGCCGAGTCTTAATCAGGCCTATCGAGTTCAATTCTTCAAGTCTGTTGTACATCGACTTCTTCAATACACTTGTTATTTATCACTAATTATTCACTAATTAATCTATGTATTATTCTTACAGTTTATCTCTCTCGTTCTTCGATAACTTTCCTGCCTTTAACGACCCACCCGTGTTGCCGTCGTGAATTGCAATTATCATATAATATAAAAATTAACGAAAGAGTGGCACGCTCTCTCGTGCCTGGCACCCAACTTGTTTTGAGAAAAACTAAGATTTTACGAAGATTCTGTCCGGTTATCGAATTATCCCGTAAGAGAACTCCTTTACTTGAGAAATATAATAGAGCACGCGACGAAGTTAAGGCTATCACTCGTGAATACGGGGTTACAGTTCATATTAAAATTGTATGTGTGTTTAGATAAAAAATGTTTCTATTATACATATGTATATGAAGAACAGACCAGCGAAAATGAACCATTCATAAATATTCTGCGGACTTCTGCGAATAGAGCGTGTGTAGATAAGGTGGACTGAATCAAAAAGTTCTTTACCATTTTGCAATTTTCGCAGTAGTTAACAAGATATTAATTATTAAAAATTGCCAAAAATTGGTCTTCAATAATTTTTTACTCAAATATTATCAACTTTAAAAATTGCAAAAGACAAAAATTGTTTATTTTCTTCTCATAGAACTCTAAGAATTTTTTCAGAATTTTTTAATACCATATTTTCTCATGTTGGTAAAAAAAAAAAGGAAATGCAGTACTAAGAAATTGATAAAAAATTCTTAGAGTTCTATGACAAGAAAATAAATAATTTTTGTTTTTTAGAGTTTTTTTGTAAAGTTGATAATATTTGAGTTAAAAATGATTGAAAACCAATATTCGGCAATTTTTAATAATTAATATCTCGTTAACTATTGCAAAAATTGCAAAATAGTAGAGAATTTTTCGACTCAATTTAATTCGCTCTATCTACACGCGCTCTATGACAGAAGTCTCACCTGACACCCTGTATAATGTCTAAAATCCCTGTATCAAAAACCGAAATACCATTCAAAACAGATAAGTAAGAAATAGAATCTTCCAAAATAAGCGGCTTAAAAGTAGATCGTTGAAAAACAGATAAACATAGACAAACATAGACAAACATAGTGTAATATAATTGTAAGAATGATATAATTGCGGAGAAATATAATATTATTCGATATACATCTAGATATACATCTAGAGAAATATTAGAGGAGAAGAAATACTGTAACTACATATCTACTTACAATTATCTCAATCATTCAGGCATAGCAACAGATCAGGATAAACCTGAACATTACGAGGTTTTTATTCTGTACAAAATAGAAAATACGATCGATTTAATTGCTTCCGAAGAGAAAGAGAGTCAGGATTCTTAAAGGCTGTGTCCTGTTAGGATATCCCAAAACATTATCAGAAATATAACCATTTCAGAGATTGATTTAATATTATGTCTTAGTATAAACCTGCGTATAATAATATAAGGAATTAGGAATAAAGAATAAACGATTTTATTAGAAATCATCGGATACATCGGAATACACGGTTTCTGATAGTTGAAATCGTTTATTCCTTATTCCTTCTATTATGCGCAGGGCTTATCTTTGTAAAAATTATTTAATTTTTTTATTAGCCTTGATTCTTATGTAAAATCACGTTTATATAACAGTTATTTGCAAATTTGATAAGATCACAGGATTATGAATTAAATCAAACTCTAATAAACTGCAGCAAAATATAGTTATTTTACTGCATAAAACCATTATAAACCAAATTTTGTTTTATTTTTTTGCAGTTGGTTTCAGGACAAATTTATGACAATGTTGACTAATATTAGCAGAATTTTTTAACCGATTTTTTAGTTAATACCTTTCGCCGATATTGTATAGCCAAAATATCCTTAAGATTACCGAATTCGCTACTATTCCGAATAATGAATGTTCTCACGAATTAACGATGTGGAAACGCACCTGAATATTCTCGGCAGAGAGATTCTTTAGGGTGATTCGGCGAGTCGATGTAGATTACTCGGTATCGTACTTTTGGTGCTGTATTTATATATACGTGTATTCGGTAAGGAATACGTAATAATTATGCACGAATTGTTTGTAATTTAAGTCGTTAGCAAATGTCCTTGCGTTTGACTTGTATACGATAAAGAATCGCACGTGTAATTAACAAAATTACATTACCGCTTTACATACAGCCGTGGTCAAAAATATTAGACATCTTATTTAAGTTTTAGGTCAGAAATTAATTTATGACATTTCCTGTAAATTATCCTTCATTTGAAGAATCCTTTAAACTGTTAGTTGTTAGACTTTATGTTGTTAGTTATGTTGTTAGTTATCTTATATAATAAATAATATACGATAACTAACATTGAAAAATGTACTCGTACTAAATTTTAATAATATCAATAAATATTTTTTTGAATAAAAGTGCCTTATTAAATATAAATATATATTTATTTGATATAAGAACCATCAATTTGATTTAA
>JAANIB010001388.1:91457-110178 GCA_017607565.1 Acromyrmex heyeri | reverse complement strand
AAAAAAAAATTGAAATTTTGCAACAATATACTGGATGTCTCGAAATTTTTTTGCCAAGCGCTCTTGTGTAGATAGAGCGACTAAATTGAGTTGAAAAGTTCTCTACCATTTTGTAATTTTCGCAATAGTTAACAAGATATTAATTACTAAAAATCGCTGAATATTGGTTTTCAATAATTTTTTACTGAAATACAATACTATCAACTTTACAGAAAAACAGCGAGAGACAAAAATTGTTTATTTTCTTTTCATATAAAGTTATGAGAATTTTTTCAGAATTTTTTAATATCGTATTTTCTCATGTTGATAAAAATAGTTGCCATTATACAGGGTGAAGCATTTAAAATAGGTCACCTACATAACTCGTTTGCTTTTAACAATAAAAGGAAAAATGTCAAACAAAAGTTGCATGGTTTCAAGGGGGACGTATTTTGGTCCTTTTTAAATGCCTCACTCTGTATAAGAAAATGCAGTACTAAAAAGTTGATAAAAAATTCTGAAGAAATTCTTAGAGTTCTGTAAGAAGAAAATAAATAATTTTTGTCTTTTGCAGTTTTTCTGTAATTGAGAAAAATATTGAAGATCAATATTCGGCAATTTTTAGTAATTAATTTTTAGTAATTTTGTTAACTATTGCGAAAATTGCAAAATGGTAGAGGACTTTTCGACTCACAAGGGGGACTGAAGTGACAGTGTCGGAGATATTGATACGCTTTTTACAGGCTATTATTGAGCGAAAAAGAAACGATATGTGTCAGGCCGTTTTACTTATCGGCCCATAGTTTCGAAGAAATCGATTTTTTAAATAATTATTGTAATAATTTGAAAAACGAGCTGTATTGGAAAATATCAATATCTTTATAAATTTCATTTTATTTCACCGAATATTAAAGATAAAATTACACTTAGGTGGATGATTTTGAATCTCGGATAATGATTGCTGAACGCAGCAAATAGACCGCGCGCTAGTCGAAATGTTGCTCACTTCAGTAAGCATTTGACTCGCGCGCGCAGCTATTCTCCGAACTGAAGAAATATTTCAATAAAATTTACCAATATGGAAAACGATAAAAAATGTTTATGAAATCGCATATGCTAATAAGAGTGAAAATGCGATTATTGGTCTGGTCATGAAAAAAGAACATCTTTGTCGCTCTCAAAATAAGATATAAACTGATACAGTACGTTTTTCAAATTATCACAATAATTATAAAAAATCGATTTTTTTCGAAAAACTATAGGCCAATAGCTGAAACGGCTGGACATGTATCGTTCATTTTTCGTTCAAGAACAGCCTGTAAAAAGCACATCAAAATCCTCAACACTGTCACCTGGTATTCCTCTTGTCAGTTTAGTCAGTTTAGTCGCTCTATCCATATAGAATGAATCACCGATGGCAGTGATGAAAGTAGAAACACGAATAAGAGGCAGATAAATGGATGCAGAAATAATCAAGGGAGAATGGAGCCGGAAGCCGCCGTTTGTTGGAGTGAGTACGAGATATGGTAGAAGCGTGATGGAATATACGGTGCTACACACATGCACATTTGTGGAAGTTGAGCTATAAATGGCAGAACCAATCAGAGAAAAGAAACGCTATCCGCATCACTCTCCCTTGATTCTCTGAATGGATAACTTTTTTTCTCTGTTTACTAAAGCCTGATACGTTAGTAGATACTACTCAACTGGATCAACAGCAACCAATCAGACTTTAGTAAACAGAGGAAAAACGTTCATCCACTTATTTCTCTCAGTCTACTCTATAGTCTCTAGAAAAACAGAGTCTGACCATCGGCCCATGTTTTCGATTGGTTCATGTTAGCTTACCCTCATTATGGCAGCACGAATCACAATGTAAGGAAATGGCACGCTTATTAAAAAACTTGTAGACATGAAATAACGCAAAATATTCTTTATTGATGTATTTTATATTGTAGGATGCTTTCCAGCAAATCAGACACAATCAGACATTGTGTAATACAATAAATTGTTTCATCCTTGTTTCGTAGGCAAGCAACAAGAATGTAATGACTGTTGCTTCACTGTGTCCTTGCTGGAAAACACCCATAATCATAAGAAAATGTTATAATTGTAAAAAATAATATAATCATGAAGAAATATAATGTTTAATAAAAATATAAAATTTCAAGTGAAAACACAGTTTCAAACAATACGTCCAGTATCAAATGTGTTCCGCGTAAGGAACACCTTACCTTCGTAAAGGAAGAGTGCCGATGGCAGATCATAAAATTATCGCAAATAATAACAAATAACGCAATAATTAAATAATAATATTAAGTTTACAACTTTGCTTCCGCCGTTTTCCTATAGATGGCTTTAGCGGTAAGTGATGGTCGAAATAAATAGATCATAGACGTCATACAATAAACTTGGGTATCTGTCAACATAACCCCATAGAAACATTAGTCGATTTGTGTCTGCATCATAAAGTTATTCTCGATTGAAAATGTCAGTTTACGAGCCAAATTCTCGTCATTTACGGGAGGTTTTAATTTTCTGCTTCAATATGAAGAAATCTGCGGCTGAGGCTCATCGAATGCTCTCAAATACTTATGGTGAAGCCGCTATTAATGAAAGAACGTATCGTGAATGGTTTTAACGCTTCAAGAACGGTGATTTTGACGTCGAAGACCGGCATAGCGGTGGAAGAGAGAAGGTTTTCGAAGATGCAGAATTGGAAGCATTACTTGATCAAGACTCGTGTCAAAATCAAGAAGAATTGGCGCGATCATTGGGAGTGACTCAACAAGCCATTTCAAAACGCCTCAAAGTCATGGGAATGATTCAGAAGCAAGGAAATTGGATGCTGTACGAATTGAAGCCGAAAGATGTTGAACGGCATTTGTTTGCTTGTGAACAGCTGCTTGAAAGGCAAAGACGGAAGGGATTTCTGCATCGCATTGTGACTGGGGTTCATTACGATAACCCCAAGCGCAGAAAATCATAGGGAATTCCCGGCCATGCTTCCACGTCGACGGCCAAACCGAATATTCACGGCTCCAAGGTCATGCTCTGTATTTGGTGGGACCAGCTCGACGTAGTGTATTATGAGCTTAAAACCGACTGAAACAATCACAGGCGATCATTATTGAACGCATGATTGATGCGTTTGAGCCGAGCATTGAAAGACAAACGGCCGCAATACAACGAGAGACACGATAAAGTGATTTTGCAACATGACAATGCTCGACCCCATGTTGCGAAAGTGGTCAAGACATACTTGGAAACGTTGAAATGGGAAGTCCTACCCCACCCGCCGTATTCTCCAGACGTTGCTCCCTCTGACTATCACTTGTTTCGATCAATGGCATACGGCCTGGCCAGCANGGGGATAAATTGGTCCTCTCATTAACAATATATATAAAAAAGAAATTTTACATTGATCCTTTATTTGAAAGATGATGTGAACATGGATTTAAAAAAAATTATTAAAAAATTATCAATAAATAACCGGTTATATGCTTCCATACATGAGTCTGTACAAAAGCTGTTTTTTCGTTTATGATTATTTCACATATGCCACAAGTACGTACATACAACAGCTATTTGAAAACTTCATAAAATTATCGTAAATAACAAATAATACAATAATTAAATAGTAATAATAAATAAAAATAATATCCTAATAATACAATAATTAAATCGGTGTAATGTATTGAGCGATCATAAAGAAGAGCCGATATAAATAAAATTGGTATGATGATAAAAACGAAATGTGAAATCAAAACAAAAAAGTTCGACAAACTTAACAAAAATTAAGAATGACGCAATGACATCCAAGCTAGAGACAAGACAAACATTTCCATCCCGGTTTAGTCTCGTCACAGAACTAATTCCTAAATACGAAAGGGTAAACACTAAGAACATCCTTATTATTTTTATCTGACATTTTGAGGCCAGGGCAGCGATCATGTAATTTCGAGCGGAAAGTTTGACTTTTCATAATTCCACTCATTCAGATTCCGCGTGAACTTTTTCGAGCGATATGTATGAAGGATTTGTGAAAAGTAAAATCACTAAACATGTCACATGTAAATAAAGATGTATTTAATTTTTACGATACATTATGTTTATATACACAATTACCGGAATTTAGATAATATTTTATTTATACATGTATTAAATGATATCAAATGATCGCTAATAAACTACAGTAATAATATTCCAGAACATTTGCCTTTATGTATAATATTGGTTTGCATTAATTTAAATTTTCAAGAGATGGCGTAACTAGTATTATCGCATCGGGCCATATTGTTGTTACCTTCATGTTCAAAACACCATCATGTGGCTTTAGTTTTCAGTATGTGTCATTTTGCCGAAGTGTAAACAACATTGTTTTTCTGAGTATTGAATATGTCGAATTTTGTGGCAACAAAACGTAATTTGCGGGAAGCTTGCGTAATTGTCGTTCGACTGTAACAGGGGAATACTCGACTATAATTGGTTGGTTCTTACATTCTGATCCGGTTTAAACTCTCGGTGGAAACTAGACCATTTCTCTATATTTTCACCTTTCCACTCATAAATTTTATGGCTAACAAGTTCATGCGAAAAATTTCACGTTCCACAGTTTGAAAGTTATGATTGCCCGGTTCTCGTGGAAGTTTTCACTTTTCACGATTCCGCCCTAGGGAAAAATTACATGCTCGATACCCAGACTCTGTTTTTCTAAGGACTCTACTCTACTCGTGTTTCTATCTCCATTACTGCCATTGGCGATTCACTGAGTCCATTCTATATGTCGATGAGTCTTAACACTTAGCAAAAAATTTCTGAACATCTTGTTGTATTACGTCCGACGGCGTAACAAGGAAGGCAATATTAGTGAATATCACTAATAATACACACTAATTATCCGGTTATGAGTCTATCGTATATTTGTATCATTGACTTCTCTTTGCTCGTTACAAAAGATAGCTAAATAGATTTAAGTACATAGAAGTGATAGACGGTCATGGAGTCTTAAGTCACAGGAAACCAACCAATCACAATCAATTATAAGAAGATCAAATATAAGAATACTCGATTAAGAATCCTCTACATAGAAGTCGTAGACGATCTTAAATCGTAGGAAACTGACCAATTCTAATCGAGTATTCTCCTTATATTTGATTATGATTGGTTTCCTACGACTTAAGACTCCACGATCGTCTACGACTTCTATGTAGAGGACCCTTTAGAATTGGCCAGTTTCCTATGACTTAAGGCTCCACTTCTCACTCAGTACCTCTCCGCGCTCCCGCACGCCATTTCTCGCCGCTTCATACAACACCTGTATATACTAGGGCTTCAAGATTGATTCGGATTTAAAGCTATCCGAATTACGAATAAATGTAATGCTTCAAATTCGGGTTATCCGGAGATTTGAATTTTCTAAGATATCCGAATCTCGATCCGAATAGTAAAAGTCGAATTCAGATTCGGTTTTGGATTCGTAGCAAACGTATAGCGAATTCGGTTGGATGCATTAATGTGGACTGAGTGCATATTGAAGTCATTATACATTTATTTAATCTGAGTGTAAAAATAAAATACAAATATTTCTCTTATTAGTCTTATATTATACATATTTGTATTATAATACTATTTTAAGATTGAAAGATCTGTTCTTAATATTTATATTTATAAACAATATTAAATCTCATAGGACGTATATGTGAGAAACAAATGCCTTAAACGTCTAGCTGGATTTTAAGTGCTTGTATAATTCTGTGTGAATCTATATTTATATTTTTTAATTTTATTTTTCTTCAAATATATGTGAATCAAAATTCAGTTTTTATTTAAAAAGTAACTTATGTTAAAATTCATTAAATACATCGATGTTTTCTTTCTTTCTGGACATGGATCTAAATTCGGAGCCAAATTCAGATCCGCGGATCCGAATAATTCGGATATCCGGATTACCCGAATAATACGGTTTTGAATTCTCGGATCGGAATCGATTTCGGATATCTAGATATCCGAATACTTAGAAGCCCTAATATGAACGTCCATATCGACAGCCATATTTAATATTAGTTTTGTACTTCCAGCTATTATGCAGCGGCAGCGCTATAAAAATATATGAGAGTTTAAAAGCTTCGTCTGTTGTCCGTATTCATAGTCAGGCCTTATATTTAAATTTAAGGCTTCTTTAAATTTATTTTCAGATATTCTACGAATTATTTTATTGGCTACTGAGCATTTAAAGATAAATTTAAAGAAGTCTTAAGTATAAATCTGACTATGAATATGGGCATATGTTGTTGTAAAATGATAGAAATTAAGACCAGCGCGTTGTATAAACTGGTTCTAGTTACAAGTACACCATAGGTGTGTTCCACTTAAACCCGAGGAGCACCCGAATGAGAATCTGAACGTGCCCTAACGTAATTCGTAACTCGCAAGTATCATTTCATTCTTGCTATCCTCCAATATTAAACAAGGATGAAATGATACATGCGAGCATTGCGAATGTAGTGAAACATATCCATATATTACTACTATTACTTGCATTATAACCTCTAGAAAAACAGAGTCTGGCCATGCCCTACAAGTTTTTTAATAAGCATACCATTTGCTTACATTGTGATTCGTGCTGTCATAATGAGGGCAAGCTAACATGAACCAATCGTTGGCTTCAATCGGTCAAAAACATGGGCCGATGGCCAGACTGTTTTTCTAGATTTTTCTAAACCTGGGGAGTTTCTGGTGGGGACTTCGCGAGAATCTGAACGCACTCTAAAATGATTATGATTACATTAGAGAGTTTTGCAATATCCACATATGGTGGACATTAAAATTACGTTATTTAATGGAAAGTCGAACTGCGCTATGTTCCAAAATTTATTACCAGTACTGAAAATCTATAGTATACATGATGTAAACTATAATTTTGTAGTATTAGCAATAAATTTTGGAACACAACCTAAATAACATGATTTTGCGTACATTATATCTGGATACATAGTATTACAAAAATTGTTTATTCTCTCTGAGGAAAATTTTATTCAATATAATATAAGTACATATACATTACGTATTCAAAGTGTCTTAGAAATAAGATAGGAACCGTATTGGGGACGTAGAATGAATCAAGGGGAATCAAAAAATCTGATACCATTTTACTCGACAGCGGCGGCGGTGACCGTACATTGGCTTATACGTTTTCTTTTTTAATTCGAATATCCCAAACTACAGCGAATATCCCAAAATGATATCAGACTTTTTTGTTCCCCTTGATCAATTCTACGCTCCCAATGTGGCTCCTACCTTATTTCTGAGACATCTGTATATTTCGAGTAAAATTTTCCTCGGAGAGAACATTTTGGAATGTAGCTGAAAATATCACATGATATTTTCAGATCACGTGGTGAAGACTCACTGATAATATGCATATGTTTGTACAGTATGACATGTAATAATGTTAATCACGGAGTAATAAGAAGGAGACCAAACTCGAGATCTGATAATGAGTTCGAAACGGTGTCGGAAAACCCATAGAAAATCGGGCCGATGTGATTTTAATGCCATTATGCGTCATCTACAATACATAGAGTAAGAAGTAATAATAAGAAATTAACCAATCACAGTCGATTATTCTTCTCACATTCGACTGTGATTGGTCAATTTCTTACTCTTACTTCTTACTTTCTATATATAGACGATGCATTATGTCTTGCGGGAAAAGTTGGAAATATTGACTGTCACGTGGTCACAGGTCACATGTATGTATGTACACGCACCGGCAGAAATGGTATTCCCTGGTGTTTTGCGCGCGGCGCTACACACTCGTACCGAAGCGCACATGTACGTGTTACTGGAAATTTATAAATGCATGCAAAGCTATTACAATGAGTCTTAAAATTACACGTAATGTTATAATTATGCACAAAATTTTTTATAGTATTAAAAATTTTTATGCATAATTATAACATTTTGTGCATAATAAAAGTATTATTATGAATATTGGCGAGCGAGAGGTATCTCACTCGTACTAATGTGTGAGACAACGAAAGGACATCGCGAGCCGGCATCACGTCCAATTACTCTTTCACTCAATCATGCGTCTTGCGCTAAGGACAGAATATCGGAGCGCCCCACTACTTTCTCTCTTCGCGCTCCTCGTCTCCTCCGCGTTTCCAGTAATACGTACGTGTGCGCTTCGGTACGAATGTGTAACGCCGCGCACCGAACACCAGGGAACACCAGGGAACACCATTCCTGCCGGTGCGTGTAGGTACATATCACGGAGTATTTCGTGCGCAACAATATACGAACTGTTGGAAAATACTCTAATTCATAGTTTTCTCTGATGGAATACTCTAATTCATAGTTTTCTCTGAGGAATGCTCGAATTTGTTCTGCCATATAGGCTTTTCCGACACCGTGTTTCGAGTCCATTTTTTTTTGGGATTGGTCGCTTGAATTTAGTCTCCTTATTACTCCGTGATGTTAATTCAAGTTTACTTTTTTTTCTTTCTATCGCTTGTAAAATCGATGGAGTGAACAGTAGCAATTCTAATTAGTGTGTATAAAAGTCCATGGTTTTGATATTGGTTACATACTGTTTAATAACATTATTAATTTCCAACATTTTTATTTTTTATTGCATAAATCGCTTAATTCATTAATCGCTTAATTATTCAAGTATATAATTCTATATAAAATTTGTAATGAAATGATGATGTTACATAGAGAAATTTATTATAAAAAAATTTATTATAAAAATTATTAAATTTATTATGTAAATAAATATTAATTGCAATAATTTTATATAAATTATATTTATATAAATTATATTTCTTTTTTAGGAAATCATTTCAAATAATATTTTGAAAAGAATATTAATACATATAAAGATTATAAATATCATTGATAATTTTATTACATAATTAAAACATTTTTAGTTCGTTGTATATAAATTAATGTTTTTGAATTAAATGTTAATTTATATTTATACATATATAAGGTATTCTTTGAGTGTGTTCCCACTGAGTGCGTCACGCTTCGCGTCGCGAGAGAGAGAGAGAGAGAGGGAGGGGGGAGGGGGGATTATGCTTATGTACATAGATGGGATGGTTTTGATTGATTAATTCGTGATGACGCAACGTGTGACCGGTGTGCTCTCAGTAGAAACGTATCCTTTGTCGACCACCCATTATTCCAAAATTGTACTTTACATAGAAAAATCATCTTGCACAGAAACATGCTTCAGACATAAGCTGTTGAAAGCCATGAACAATTGCAAAATTCAAGATGGCAGATCCAGTATGGCGAACATGAAGCTGAAAAATATGGAAACAAAATGAGACGGTGCCAATATTTATTAAATCACTTTGAAGTTTGTTTTTATATGTGTCATGGATAATTACAAATATGTTACTAAATTTTATAAATTTGAAGGACAAAAAGTGCAAAATATAAAATAATTTAAAGATTTACTTCAATCTTTTATTAAGTACTTCGAACAAAAAAATGCTGAAACAATATTAGTACTCGGTTTTCTACTTTTCATAAAGTTTTTACTGCGAATACATATTCTATCTTTTTTTGTTAAATATCTGATCGTGATAAAATAATTTTGCGCTTGAAGTGAAGAATCATTTCATTCTTCTTTCATTTCTTAAGTCGTTTTATTTTCAGTACTGTCTAGGGTAGACCTGCGCTTGTTAACTTTTCCTATCCCTCACCACACACTATTACAATAGCATGTTTGCCTGAAGAGGGCAGTATTCATAGTCAGATCTTATATTCAAGATCGTCTTAAGTACAGTCTTAAGAAATCACGATTATCAAAGGTATTAGCGTTTTAAGACATTACTTAAGACAATCTTGAAATAAGAATGGGCTACGAATTCCAGCCACAGTATATCTAGATCAAGCGTTGGAGAGAGAAGTAGGAGGAAGCTCACATAGAGTCATGAATACGGTCATGTGTTTTTTCTTGTTCGCAAAAAAAAAACGGAAGAAAATTCTTTCATTAACACAATGTGAAGTAACAATGAAAATGATAGAAGTACAGACAATAAGCACAACGATAGAAACAGATGAATCCATCATACGGGAACGCATATGTCAATGCAGAAACACGGAATAGGCAATAGCGATACAATTTCCTACGAATTAGAATTCTATGTTTATTCCTATCGCTGTTCTTATCGCTATTGCTTTGTATTATGTTTAGGGCTTTACTCCACTCCTCAAATATCAGCATATACTTGGTCTAAGTAAACTGTATCGAAATATACTATTTAATGGAAATTGAGACTTAAATGAGATAAATCAAATACAATGTAATTGCCTTAAGAGTCAGACATATTAAAGTGTATAATTTTAATATATTTCATTAATTGGCTAACAAACATTTCCATCCATGCTTAGGATCCTTTTTAATGTAAGGTACAATGAGTTCGATGAATTGATGATCAAATTTTTGTACAATCCAAACCGTTATTAATATATTAATGTTAATTATTATATATGTTAATGTACAGTGTTATGGCCGCCTGTACAATGTTCCAACAAGTATCATTAATCTTCCAGGTTTACTAAATGAACAATATTATGTCAGAAGATTAAAATAAGGTAAAAAAATATGAATTAGACTTACATACTTGATAATCGTTGTTGGACACATGATTAAAGATGGAGGCACGGAAATAAAATATTGAAGAAAGAGAAACATTATTTCTTAATAAGTAAATCTAAGTAAGCCGACCTATATAATAATTCCGTAATATATTCCGACATATTTTTGTAAAATATTATCGCCAAGCTCTTTATATGCAAATAAAAAAAATTAGCTTAAATGCAAACAGACACGGAATTATTAGGTCGGCTTACTTAGATTTACTTATTAAGAAATAATGTTTCTCTTTCTTCAATATTTTATTTCCATGCTTTGGCGATAATGTTTTGTAACAGATATTGTCAAATGACTTCTAACTTGCAAACAGACATTACCATCTCTAATCATGTGTCCAACAACAATTATCATGTGAGTCTAATTCATATTTTTTTGCCTTACTTTAATCTTCTGACATAATATTGATCGTTTAGTAAACCTAGAAGATTAATGATACTTGTTGAAACATTGCGCATGCGGCCGTAATACTGTACATTAACAATACATAATAACATTGCGGTTTGGATTGTACGAAAATTTGATCATCAATTTATCGGACTTATATTGAAAAGGACCCTAAGCATGGATCAAAACGTTTGTTATCTAATTAATCGAATAAATTAAAATTATACACATTAAAGGGATACTGAAGCCGCCTGTATTACCGATAAAACTAGCGTTTTTGACATTTTTGTTCCTGTCGGATTTCTTCGTAGTGGTTTCATAGAATAAAGATTCCTTTTCCATGATTAAAATGTACACTAATATACTTTTCGCTGGTGTATTTTGTGTTTAAAGTTGAAAACAATAAAAAATTACAGATTTCTTTATTCATTTTACCTTCAGCGTTGGTCGCCATACTGATTGTGAGATAAAAATGTATACAATAATCTGCAATTTTTTATTTTCTTCAGCTTTGAACACAAAATACATCAACGACATTAGCATATACATTTTAATCGTGGAAAAGGAATTTTTATTCTGTGAATCACTACGAAGAAATTCGACAAGAACAAAAACGTCAAAAATGCTAGTTTTATCGGTAATACAGGCGGCTTCAGCATCCCCTTAAGTCTATTCTACAATGAGCTCTTTGTTTCTTATTTTCTTTTTTTACCTTTTGCTTTTTTCTCCTTTGTAACTGTTTTATCGATAATTGTATTTCTTGCTATATATTTCTTGTTTCTTTCGAAATTCGTTAACTTTTATCTCAGGCGATATAAAACAAAAAATCAGATAGAAGCAAAAAAACAAGATGTAAAAAATAGCAAAAAGCAAGAAACAGAAAACAAAAAGCACATTGTAGAACAGGCTTTAATATCTTGTGTCTGGCTCTTAAGGCAATTATATTTTTGTATTAAATATACTGTATTATTAAAAAAACTTTCAGTTATTGAAATACATATTTAAAAATATGCATAAAGGTAAACACATTGAAAATGAAAAAAGAACAAAAAATTAAAATACAAAAAATTCAAAAAAAAAAAATAATGTACTTTTTATTATATGTACGCTTTATGTTTTTAAAAACGTGTGAATGCGCTCAATTAATGTGCGCTTCGTGCATAAAGCGCCTGCGTCTAACCATGAGCGCCGCTCCTGCTCGTCTCCTATACTCGTTATATGCGAGTATAACTATTTCTTTTTGTAATTTGAAAACTAAGGACAAAATTTTTGTAAAGGAAAAATCGTCTTAGAATTCGGTTAGGAATATCTTTTCAGGGACACCTGAATTGTGTTCTGAATCACCCTTATAGATAGTCTTAATCCTGTGAAAGGTAAAGAGCTTTTCGATTTATCTATTTCATATCTTTATGTCCATTATGACAGATTCACTACTTTAAATGAATAATCTAAAATTTGACAACAGATTTGTCTTTGATAATCAAAATTCGCAACACATTTGAAAACAAACTTTAAATTTAATTCAACGAGTACTGGCATCGTTTTTTATCTTATTTCCATATTTCTTCTGCTTAATGTCCGCTATACTGGACCCGCCATTTTGAATATTGCAATTGTTTACATGGTTTTCGATAGTTTATGCATAAAACTACATTTGTGTGCAAGCTGATTTTTCTATGTTAAGTACAATTTTGGAACGGTGAATGGCCGACTTGACAAAGAATAGCCCATAGAAATTCATAAAATCCTATTTTTTATATATCTCTTTATGTACAATTTTTATATACATACATATATGAACTAAATGTACATATTTTTTTTATTACTATTACTGTTACTATACATATACTTAATATATAATTTATTGATATATTTACATTTGCACATTTTACATTATTAGACATAATTAAATTATTGATATCATATATAATGTTAAAATAAATATTAAAATAGTATATAATTTTAAACATAATAAAATGAAAACAACATATTGTGTTTCAGCATCAGATTCGCATTGCTCCGCCTTTACCTCCAAATCGTTTTAGCGCATCTTCTGCATTACCAAGTGCGCCATCTAACTTAACTTTGAGCACACCTTTAAATACTTTATCGAATATTCCACCAGTACATAGAACCTTACCATCGAGACCACCTCCACCAACTATAACATCAGCACCGGCTCTTCCTCCACCTCCACCTCCACCTCCAGCTCCTTCAAAAATTAGTAGAAACGTTCCTACACCACCGCCTCTGCCACCTTTATCCGACTCAAATAGTTCTAACAACACAACAATAAATACAAATGTTACTAATAACAATAATGAGGAGTCGATAACTGATCTTAGACCAATGCTCATGGAATCTATTAGAAGTGGTACAATTTTAAAGGTATGTACAAGTATGAGTAATCTATTATTTCTAGCTGAGAATTAGTGTTCGTTTTATGACTCATTTTATTTTTTTGTCCTTTTCTGTAGAATCTTCTCTCTCGTATAAAATTATATGAACATAATTGTATAGAAAAACGCAATTGTTCTAATTTTTTGAATTTTCGTACTTTTCTAATCTTTTGCATAATTTCTGTATATATGTATCTATTTCTCTCTTCCCCTCCCTCCTTCTCTTCCTTCCTTTCCCTCTTCTCCATTCCTCTCTCTATAATTTTCTGCTTCTCTCCTTCTCTTTCTCCCTCCATTCCCCCTCCCTATCTCTTTCTATTAATTAGCGCACCAAAGTACGCGTTCACCATCGCTCGCTAACACTATCGCATGCACAATACTGAACTCGTGATCAGATGACTGTTTAAGCGTTGTCTGCAATTGGTCATATTTAAATCCTTATTACCTTAAAAATTACTACTTCAAATAAAAATGTACAAATAATTTTTTTAACTAAATTTTTCGGAAACTTTCTACAGTATTTTGATTAGTTTTTCTAAAATTTCGGGATCGTGTGGATATACAGGGTAGGCCATTTTAATTAATACACGCGAATATCTCGAAAAAGAGAAATTTTTTCGAAAAATGTTTCAGACAAGTTTTATTCATTTAAGGTTTCAAGGGGGAAAAAAAGACAGTGACCCCTTGAGAAGTCCTGAAAGTCAGGGCTATGTTACATAACATTTTTTTAATGGAACTCTCCATTTTTTATCGCGAATTCTTGTAGCTTATTTCAAGAGTTTTCCAAAATGCTATAATAAAATATTCTTTCGTTAAGTACATACCGAATTATGAAGTTCGAAAGTTACAGTACTGCCTGCATTATCCATTTATATTATTCATTTGCATTATTCAGTATGTTACGTTGTATTTCCGAACAATAAATACTATTTGTTACTTTTTTTAAAAGTTCTAATACAAGTCACTGAGTCAAAGTTATCTAAATTGATGGAAACTCTTTCTATCAAATGATAGTGATTCGATATTACTTGACAAAGTCGAATTCAATCTCTTAGAAAAACAGCTTCATGTCTTTACGAGATTATCCAAAGTGTCCGACTNGTCGGTCGGATCTACCTCTCGCTCTTTCCCTCCCCTCCCCCCCTTCTCTCTCTCTCTCTGTGCACAAAATTTTATAACATGCTACCCTCTTCCATCTGCTCTTCCCCTTCAGTTCCTTCGTTTCGCTCTGCTGCTACTAAGTTTGTATCAATGTTTTAAGTATATTTATTTTAATTGTCAGTATTTTTTATATTAATTCTGATCTTTTTAATTGTCTTCGTTTACTATGTAATAAATCTGCGTTTATTATTTTAATCATGCTTTTTTGCAATTATAATCCAATCATTCTTATCCTCTATTTTCTTAAAACTATCAAGTTATTTATTAAGCAAGAAATTTATCTTTCTGGAATTGTACTAATTTCTCTATAATTTGTAATCTGTAATTCGTTTCGTTTTCTGGGAGGCTTAGTAACAACAGTTCTGCTGGTGCCTCACCATTTGTGTATGCTTTGTAATTTCTCTATATATAATTATATATATATTCTTAACCCGCGAATGGTCGCGCTACGGTTTTGCCGTACTCTTCCGTTTTCTATCTATATCTTTCAATTTATTGGCACTATTATATTTTTACTTTTACGTAAATGTTTGTGAATGTTTTTCCGTATAACATGCAAAAATAGGTTACATAAACACGCTTATATTTACATAAAATTTGATATGTTTGTAACGGTCGGTCTAAAATTCTAAAAGACTGTAACGCGCGCACTTACGTTAGTCTTCTTTTTTTTCTTATACTGGCTCTCGCAGCCAGCCCGGCCGCGATCTGGTCATAAACTAGTTCGAAAATGCAGGTAACAAATTAAAAAAAGGAAACAATCACGAAAAAGCTCGGCAGCTTGACAAAAATTAGGCATGATGCAACACCCAAGCTGAGACGAACATGTCCGTCCTGATACGCAATAGTATGTAAACTCACTTACGTTAGGGTTTGTAGTCTTGTTTTCTTATTAATTATTACTTATTGTAATTATAATTATATATGTATTCTAGTTATAACACATATATGTGCAAAAGTATATTTCAAAATGACGCGCCTACTAACGTTAGTTTTGAGACGCGCCTACTCCCGAGTTAAAAAATTAACAGCTTACAAAAATCGATTTTTTATTACATGATTTCCACAACATCGATTAATAATTGGTATACCATTAATAATTGGTATAGATTTATTTTTTAATGTATGATTGCATTCGAGTTTCTTTCGGAATTATCATAAGATTTTTTGTGGAAGAACAAATGTAACAGTTTTGCGTAGAAATATGCGTATGTCCTCTGAATAGGAATTTTAATATATTCAACTTCAGGCATAGCTTCATTTGGTTCTAACTGAACTTTGATGTCGGATCAGAAGAATTCAGAGGAAGAAAAATTTCTATCAATTTCTAATTTAGAGTCATCTTCGGATTTCTTCCTCTCTTTTTTTTTGTGGATAGAAAGCTGACATCTACAGCACAAAATGTGATTAACGGATATCGTTCTTTTTAAATAGTTAACAAAAAATTCGCTTCACCTTCATTGAGTATATTAATATTTTTGAACCTTTAATTCTTTTTTTATTGTCACAGCTAATATGCTGTAATTGCACGTTTAACGCTGTAGACATTTTTCAATCAAACAAAATAAAAATGAATTTAAAAAATAGAATATTAACAGGAGCAACATAGTTGTTATTTATTTACAAATATAGTTATTATTTATTTATAGTTATTTATTTTAATGGAATTGCCGTAGCTCTTTAGCTTTTAGCGGGCAGGCAATCAAGCTTCGAGCCAAATGGCGCTCANAATCTCGATAAAAAATTCGAAAATTTTTTTAACGCCTTTTTTTAATCATTAAATTTGCAAAAAATTTTCTTAAACTTTATCTAAACGATATTTACTTTTACATATATTTTTTCCAATAAATTCAGTCTAGTTGTTTTTGAGAAAAATCACTTTTTTTTATTTCGCTTTCTCCCACCATAATTCCCCTCAAAGAATGTAATTTCAAGGCTAATTTTTGGAAAAGTTTTATATCTCAAAGGTGCCAACTAATGACATTAATTTGCTCGATTGGTGCGGGGGCCGATTTCACATGCTTATTCCGCTATGCTCTTTTTGCTTTCTAAGAATTAAGAGGATCCTAAAGCCGTCTGTATTACCGATTAATTCGTAATTTTGTATAACAATTACTTTTTCCTCTTTTACTGATTCGAAAATCCTTCTCCAGGATTACAGTATACGCATTAATACCTGTCTGTAAAGTGGACATAAAATTTTATGCCGACATAAAATTTTTCTTAAGATTTCAATTTCGAAATGTTTTGTCGTTCTCGCCATAAACTCCGCTTCATAGACACGTATTAATGCGTATACTCAATCCTAGAAAAGGATTTTCGAATCTGTAAAAGAGGAAAAAAGTAATTGTTATATAAAATTACGATTTAGTCGATAATACAGATGGCTTTANCGAGAGAGAGAGAGAGAGAGTGAGAGAAAGCGAAAGAGAGAGCGAGAGAGAGAGAGCGAGAGAGAGAGAGAGAGAGAGGAGAGAGAGAGAGAGAGAGAGAGAGAGGGGGGGGAGAAAGAGATAGAGGGAAAAAGAGGAGAAAAAGAAAAAAAGGAAAGATGGTGAATAACATCTAAATTTTTATTTCAATAACTGTACAAATCAATCAAGTTTTTTTTGTAAATTAAAAAACAATGAAATAATCTCCATCTTAATCTCAACTACATCGGAAATGTTAATAATTTATTGTGTTATGTACATTTGTTTGTAAATGATTTTACTTTATAGAAAGTCGATAAGACAGAAATGAAACCAGCATTAGTCGAGGATTCAAGAGGTGAGTTACTACGACAAATACGTGAAGGCATTGAATTGAAACCTGTTCGAAACGAAGCAAAATCTAATTCAGTACCTGCACTTCGTGGTGGCTTGGCCGACGCATTATCTAGAGCTCTAGCTGAACGATCTCGTGCAATTCATAGTGAAAGTGAAGAATCCACTAGTGATACTACCGATGACGATGAATGGGATGATTAAATCAGGTTAATTAATTATGTGGGTTATATATTTCACACACACACACACACACACAAATTTACTATATTATCTTTACTGTATTAATTTTTCATATTAATAAAGGTATACACCAATTTTTTTTCAGATAAAAAGTTAATTAAAAGGCTATAATAACATACTACTGTGATAAATGCATTATTAATAAAGACGTTAATAAAGTTATCTATAAATATGTAATGTGAATGGTTCAATTTTAATATCTGAAGAAAAGTATAAAAATTAGACAAAAATATTTAAAACGAGTTATTTATAAATAAAATTTAAAATAAAGGCATTATACACAAAGAATAGGGCAGGTAAGGGCAAGAAATTGTAGTTTAGTAGTTTATAAACTAAAGTTATTGTGTTTGGTATAAGTGTTAATACATAAACATTTTTTAATTAGTGGAGTTTAAAAAAATGTCTTTGTACAAACTTTGTTTTGTGAATTATTTTTGTTGCAATTACTTAAAATTATGTATAGAATTATTCTTCAAAGACATTTTACAAAATCAATTATATCTCTTTCAAATAGAATGATATGTCTAGTTTAAAATAAATAATTAAATAAATAATTTAAATATAACAAATAGTTTGATAATATGTAACGTTATTAGAAGAATAAATAACAATGTATCATAAAAATGAATAATTATAAAATCCTTTTTACGTATTATTAAAGCTCCTGAATAGTTACCATAGCCTGAAATGTGACGTCAGAAGCAAAAACCAATATTTTAATTTGTATTACGTATTTTTAAATAAAAACAATTTGAATAAAACGAAATGATAAGATCATTTTAAAGTAATTGTAAAAAGTGATGGAAAGCACGTATAAGTGAAAATAGACAATGCATGCGCATCGAATAAAAGCACATAAACGTATCTTTTATCTGTTTTTATAATTATTTATTGACTGTCAGGATGAATAAGGACAGCTTCTATTTTTACAATTGTTTTAAAGCGATTTCATCATTTTGTTTTATTCAAATGATCTTTATTTACAAATGGCACGTAACACAATTTACGCGTTATTTCTTGCCTATGATGTCATGATTTTAATATGGCCACGGCGATTACTTAGGAGCCTCAAAGATATAATAATATTAAAATAAATATTTTGAAAACTACAAATT
>JAANIB010001388.1:71792-91288 GCA_017607565.1 Acromyrmex heyeri | reverse complement strand
AGTTAGACATATTTACATTTTAACATTTAAATCAAGCACACTATATGTGTATAATAGATTTAATACTATAATTATATTAATAAGATCAAAATTATATTTGATTTGATATAAAATATTTATATATATTGGTATTTGATACGAAATAATCATTTAGTTTTATGATTTTATTACATAGTTTATCATACATTGTCATTTTTTATAAACTATGTATTATATATTTATTAATGTAAATTTATTCTTATATACATTTATTATTACGTCAAATAAAAATAAAAAGCTTTTGAGAGCCAATGCTGGATGTTGTTGCGATTAAAGTTTGTTGTATATAACATTTAATTGGACGTTTCGATCCTCGGTTAGGAACCTCTTCAACAATTACAGTACCGGTCAAAAGTTTAAGTTTATTTCCCATAAATATACAAACTTGAAGAAAAAGCAACAATACCCGCATGTAAGCATAAAACATCAATAAAAACTTAAACACAGATCGTACTATAGCGCCACGCATTTGTTTCATGGTAAATATTCACCACAAATCTAAGTTACTTCGAATCTATGTTCTGACGTTATTATTGTGAATTCTGCAAATGTGTTAATAACTTTGCTTATTTGTTTCTTTTTCTGTTCTGAGGTGAGTCTCACTTAAATCATAACTGTGCTGTACTATAATCAGATAGTGGATTTTATGTTTTTGAAAAATATATATTATGACACTGTAAAGAAAGTTACAATCATTTTTTCTGTTTTTTTAGTGTAAAAGTTTGGATCAGAAACAAGATTTAGGTATAGAAACACATGCTGTTATCGTAGCGTTACACGGAGAAGGCTATTCTACGCGGAGCATCCAAGGTCAAGGTTTCCCAAATTGCAGTTATGAATGAATTGAAGAGGAAGTAATATCGGGTCAAACAGAAGCCGCCATCCGTCTGACATAGGGTAACATCACAAAGTGAAGACAAATTCATCTGCGTGCAAAGTAAGCGTCAGCGAACTCGAATTGTGCCGGAATTCGTGAAGAATTGAATTCTATCAGACAGAGGCCAGTGCTTTTGACTGTCAAACGCTGTCTTCGCGATTACGGGTTGAAAGGATGCATAGCTGCCAAAAAACTATTGCTATGGAAACAAAATAAAGTAAAAAGGTTGCAATGGGCTAAAAAACATAAAGATTGGTTAGTAAATTATATAAAATATTGTTCTTGAACGAGTCGAAATTTGATATTTTTGGAGGAAAATGCAGGCAGTACATTTGTTGCCAGGTTGGTGAACGTAACATAATGAATTCGTGTTTAATACCAACAGTAAAGCATGGTGGCAGATCTGTCATGGTTTAGGGCTGTTTTGCCGGAGATAAAGTCGAAGATATCGTAAAAATTGCTTTTCCATATGGAAAGAGAATAGTGGATCATGGTTTTGTTTTCCAATAAGATAACGATTCTAAGCACACATCAAAATTATGTAAGAAGTACATCACGAACAAAGAAAAGCAAAAAGAGTTAAAATTCATGAATTGGCTCTTTCAGTCACCTAACCTGAACCCAATCGAACTATTATGGGATGAGTTGGATAAAAACTTGCGAAAAATGCGATCAACCAATCAAAATCAACTGTGGGAGTTTTTGTAAGTGAATTGGATTCAAATTTCAATTACTGCTTTAAAAAAGTTAATAGAAAAAATGTCCAACATATGTGCTGCTGTTCTGAAATCTAAAAGAGGATATTTTGAAGAGTCAAAAATCAACAAAAAATATAGAATTCAATTTCTATGCTATTTTATTTTACGACATTACTTTTCTGCTTGAGAATAAAATTGTTAAGGCTCCTGATTGGTCGCGGTGGCCATGTTGGAATCGTGAAGTCAGAAGCGAAGAATGACACGTTAATTTATATTGCATGCCATTTTTAAATAAAGATAATTTGGACGAAACAAAATGACGAGATCACTTTAAAACACTTGTAAAAATCGATGAAAACTGTCGTTTCATCCCTTGACAGTCAATAAATGGTCGTAAAAGACACGTAAAGGGAGCCTATATTCGGGCAGAAACACACGGTCCATCAACTATTAAAACGAGTAAAATATACGCTTTTACATATAAAATTCCAAGATAACTTTAGTTTTCACCCATAATTACGAGACAAGTCACATTTTCACAATTAATTAAATAATAATGAAATGGCACGCAACATAAATTCCGTCGTCAAAACGTCACTTTTCTACGTTTATAAGTTCAGCCATTTATCGTGCTGCGGCGCTGTAACATGCGTACAAGCACGAGCCCATGTCCATGTGCTCGCCTGCGACGCACCGAGAGTGAACGAGACAGCGAGCTCCTTCTCATACTAGTCACTTGTTTCAAGTGATCGAAAATATTTTTTCGGCAATCTCGGCCGTTCAGCGTCAATAAGGGACGGGGGACATAAAAGGGGCTAAATAACATATAAGTTTTAATAAATTGTAGTAATAGTGTACCCCTCCCATTAATCTAGAATAGTATAAATCATGTTAAAATGCAACAGTTTACAAGATATTTAATTGTTTACGATTTCAATGCGCGTTATATTATAATATATCCCTCCTTCATAAACTCGAGTANTGGCGCCGTCTTTTGTCAAACAAAGGAAACTTATTTGTACACCTAATATAAACCAGTATTTCTTTTCACGAAAGTCTCGAAAGGCCATCAGAAAAGAAATGCGTATGTTTGAGACTCGAGACTTGTGAAGAAAATATGCAAACAAAAATCGAATAGTTACAAAAAGCATGTTTTTCGCTTATAAAGATATTGTATGGAAAAAATTCATAAATATAAAAAATGTAGGTATTCGAAATACTTATAACATGAGACGTGGAACATTAAAGTCGATCTTAGTTCAGTAGAAAAAAAAATAAAAAACACCGAAAAAGACCTTTTTTTTCACTCGCTCTCTGTTCATTGAGATTTAAACGCAAAGCTTTGNGAAATTCTCGTAAAATGTAGCCCTCGTAATGACGAACAAATCTAGCCCTGACAAAACAATGTCAAACCTGAATGTTCATTAGTTTTTGCAAAAAGCTATTTGTTCACTAAAAACCTGTCTGCGGAAAAAATTTAATTTCTTCATCTTTGAATAGTCGCACAGCAATTTAGAGGGGTGATTTTTCTTCAAGAATTGCACTATCAAATAAATATACAAGAATTGTACATTTAATAACAAAACGATTTTTTACAGTTAAACTATTATAAAACGCCTAAAAAATGTATATCTTTTTCCGTATAAAAAAATGGAAATAATTTTGTTAATATGCATCATATCAAATAGCCGTGTGAAGCATTCGAAATCTGACATTTTTCTACGAATTTAAGAAAAAAAAGATTACTCTCTGATTATTAGGAGCCGAGATAACAATTTTTTTTCAAAAAATCACTGTGGCTCTAGTTTTTAAGATTAAGAGTTCCGTTTGGCACCAATTTGTCAAGGAAGAATTTGAATTTGCTGTTGAAAAATTCTCGAAGTTTTTGCTACCGAAAAAGTTTTGTTTAAAACCATTGGAAAGTTGAAGAACGCGAGCGAGGCAGCGCCGAGCGGAGTGAGGGAAGTCGGCGCCCAGTCGAGTGAGGAAGATCGGGCCGCTCGACGATTCGCACGTATTTGATTTCATTTGTTAAAATTTGCTAAATTTACATTTTCTCAGCAATAAATTGACATGGCAACCTGATTTTTTTTTAATCTGGGATAGCTCGACGAGATGTAAACAAATAGCTTAACCAAATGTTTTGCAAAGTAATTGTAACCATAACATTTTTAGTTTTTTGTTTCTTAAATTTTTATTTTTTCGGTTTATTACTAAAAAAATCACGTTTGAATATGGAGTATATGTTTAATTAACAAATTTAAGTCACATTACTATGTTTCTTTATTTAATATTCTGTAAAAAGTATCCAATTGGACAATTGAATGTACGGAATTATCAGTAAAAAATTGTTTTTGTAAATGTAATTGCAAATGAAAATATGACATATGTAAACAAGTAATAAATAATTTGCCATGTTAGTGTAAATGTTAGTGTAACTGTTGAATATAGTTGCGAAATATATTTTTCATGTAACACTAATTTATTTTTAATTTGCGAAAGTTAGTGTTATATCTTCAACAGTTACGCTAACATTTGACAAATTACTTATTAATTATTTGTTTACATATGTCATATTTGCATCTACAATTAAATTCACAAAAACAATTTTGTACTGATAATTCCGTACATTTAATTGTCCAATTGGACACTTTTTACAGAATATTAAATAAAGAAACATAATTAATGTGATTTAAATTTGTTAATCAGACATGCATTCCATATTCATATTAATTTTTTAGTAATAAACTGAAAAAATAAAAATTCAGAAACAAAAAATTTTTTAAATAAAAATTTCATCGTTACAATTCGAGATTTTTTTAACAGCAAATTCAATTATTCCTTGACAAATTAGTGCCAGACGGAACTCTTAATCTTCAAAATTAGAGCCACAGTGATTTTTTTTGAAAAAAAGTTATCTCGGCTCCTAATAATCGGAGGGTAATCTTTTTTTTTAAATTCGTAAATAAATGTCAGATGTTGAATGCTTCACACATCTATTTGATATGATACGTATTAAAATTATTTCCATTTTTTTATAAAAATGTATACCCACTTTTTAAAGTCGTTTTATAATATAATAGTTTAACTGCAAAAAATCGTTTTATTATTAAGTGTATGTGATAATGCAATTCTTGAAGAAAAAAAATCACCCCTGTAAATTGCGACTGCTCAAAGATGAAAAAGTTTTCCGCAGACAGGTTTTTAGTGAACAAAAATGGTTTTTTGCAAAAACTAATGAACATTTCAGGCTTGTTCAGAGCTAGATTTGTTCGTCATTACGAGGGCTATATTTTACAAGAATTTCAAAGCTTTGCGTTTAAATCTCAATGAACAGAGAGCGAGTGAAAAAAAAGGTCTTTTTCGGTGTTTTTTATTTTTTTTTCTACTGAACTAAGATCGACTTTAATGTTCCACGTCTCATGTTATAAGTATTTCGAATACCTACATTTTTTATATTTATGAATTTTTTCCATACAATATCTTTATAAGCGAAAAACATGCTTTTTGTAACTATTCGATTTTTGTTTGCATATTTTCTTCACAAGTCTCGAGTCTCAAACATATGCATTTCTTTTCTGATGGCCTTTCGAGACTTTCGTGAAAAGAAATGCTGGTTTATAATTTTTTTCCGATAAAATTCTACTTCTACTGAAATATTCTTGCTACTCGAGTTTATGAAGGAGGGATATATTATAATATAACGCGCATGAAAACTCGTAAACAATTAAATATCTCGTAAATTGTTGCGTTTTAACATGATTTATATTTTGGATTAATGGAAGGGGTACACTATTACCACAGTATATACAGTAGCGCAACTCTCTGTCGGCACCTTTGATGTTGACCAAAATGAAGTGCGCATGCGTGAAATAAGTAAGTTACCTAGCGTTGCCACGGTTACCATCTAAACTTCTCTCTTTTCATTCTTTTTTCACTCTGTCAAAATTCCTCGCAAAATTAGATTTATTCGCATTGCAATCCAACGAATTCGTTGAAGTGAGTAAGTGCTATTGTAGGAACATATTGGAGCATATTAGAGCATGCAATGCGAATAAATTTAATATTGCAATGAAATAATTTGAACTTTAATAAAAAATTAATGAAAATTAATAAAAATAAATTGTAAATGTATTGAAAAATAAAAAAAAATATAGAAAAATTAGGAAAAATATTAAATTAATCTAAAAATGTATATTTGTATAAAGAAATATTATGTAAACTTATGAAAAGAAGAGCATAAAATCACAGCACAAGATGTTTGTGATATTTAATTACTATTACATTAATAAAACATTAGACGTTTCGGCCACAATCTGGCCATTTTCAGTAAATTCACAAATATTCTTAAAACGCAGAATTATATATCTGACATTAAATTCAGCCGTCGTGTAATATAACTATGTATAAATGTGTTCTTTCATCTTGTAAAGGTGCATCGTACAACAATGTTGCAGCGCCAATTGTCATATTGTGAATTATGTAGAACAAGAATTTCCAGTTTCTAATTTAAAAAAATTAACCTATCATTAATATCTTTTAGTTGAATTGTATGAGAATTGAATCGTTACCTGTTTTACAGAAAAAATGATGAATCTTTAGCACTTCCTTTACACATGGAAATTCGTCGTGACATTGTGTATTATTATTTGTCATATCATATATGTTACCACTGTTTATATATTGTATATATGTCAAAAGTTTAAATTGTTTTAGAATTATTTATTAAGTGTGAGAGAGATCTTTCTTTGGAAAAGGCAGATAAACATCGGACAAATCTTCAGTGTCACTTATTGATACTACTTATTTGGCTTTTTATGTATATCATTTCAGAAATTCTTCTTTTCAATAATGATTGTTCTGTATCTAAATTTTAATATTATCTCAATCCAATTCGTGCATCTCATTCAACTGGTGACGTGAAACCACTGACATCTCCGAGGTGGATCTTCTTATGTCAGCCTTATGTTCTTTTATTCGAGTTTTTAATTTCCGTTTTGTTTGGCCAACATAAGAAGACTCACAATTTAAACAATTTATTTTATAAACCACTCCACAATGGTCCTCTTTACACAAAGGATCTTTTCCAGTTTTAATAAATCTATTCAATTTATTTATAGGTTTGTAAGCGATATTAAAGCCCTGACTATGTGATAATTTTTAAAATTTTTTCGATACTTTACTTAAATATAGTATTATACAAAACTTTTTCTTTAAATTAGAATTAGAATCGCTTTCATTATTGTTACACTCACTATTTTTATCTAAATTCTATTTTCTAAAGTTTTAACTCTGTTTTTTATTGTTGAAAAGATGAATTCAAAAGGATAACCATTCATTAACAGAGAATTAAGTCAGAGATGTTTTTTTCCTGAAATTTTGGATGGGATAAAAACAATATTCTATCTAATTGCCCGATGATTACACCTCTTTTATGTACTAACGGATGATTCGAAAAATAATTTAAATGTCTCCCTGAATTAGTAGGTTTTTTTTTAAATATCGAAGATGATTCTTCCTTCTTGCCTCATTAGTTTAACATTTAAAAAATTAATGCCATTTTCATCGTCAAAGTCAACTGTAAATCTTAGTCTTTCATGATATGAATTAAACAATTCCAGAACATTCTCTACTTTGTCTTTACACACGAACAATACAATGTCATCAACATAACGGAAATAAAAAGACGAAATAATATTATTAGTCGTAATAATTTCTTGTTCTAAGTCTTGTAGAACAATATTCGCTAATATAGGGGACAATGGAGAGCCCATTGGCATGCCAAAAATCTGTCTAAATATTTTTTTGTCAAATTTAAAAAATGTAGAGTTAATTATAATCAATAATAATTGCTTTAACAAACTCATGGAAAGGAATCGAAGTCTTATTTTCAATCAAGTTCCAACTACGTTCAATACTCTTTAATACTAAATCGGTCGGAATGTTCGTGTATATCGAAACCACGCCGAATGATATAATACTGAAATTCTTATCGATTGAGCTTATTCACAATATCAAAACTGTTTTTGATATAACTGAAATTCTTTTTGTTATTATTGTCTATAATATCTTTTAGGAAGGTCGCCAATGGATAAAAAGCATTGTTTATGCAACTAACTATTAATCTCAGCGGATGACTTCCTTATGAACTTTTGGCAGCCCATAAGAAATATTATGTAATTATATGTCTATGAAAATATTATTGTATGCTGATATTGAAAGCTGATATAAAAGAAATTTATATACATATATGTTTAAAAAATAAGTTTAAAATACAGTAAATAAAAAGAAATCTTGCTCGATTTTTTATGTTACTTTTGTTCATTTTTTCACTTTATCACTTTTTCACAAAAATTAGACCACTCTCTCGAGATTTTTCCAACATTTCACCAAATGGACAATACACGTAATACTTCCCTTTAAATTTCTACTCTGAACCATATATGCTTGAAAGACAAATATTTAAGTGGAATATTGAAACGCTTACATAGAGAGAGAGAGAGAGAGAGAGAGAGAGAAAGAGGGAGGGAGAGAGAGAGAAAGAGAGAGAGAGAGAGCAATAAAAAAGGAGGAAAAGAGACGAGGTAACTTACTTATTTCACGCATGCGCACTCCATTTTGGCCAACATAAAATCAGGAGAGTTGCGCTACAATATATACTCTGCTATTACTGTAATTTATTAAAACTTATGTTATTTAGAATGTCTCCCTCCTCCCTTATTGATATCTAGGGTCGCCAAGCGGCCGAGATTGCTGAGAAAGCATTTTCGGTTGCTTGAAAGAAGCGACTAGTGTGAGAAAGAGCTTAGCTGTTGTTCACCCTCGGCGCGCTGCAGGCGAGCACACGGACATGGGCTCGTGCTTAAGTATGTGGTTACCGGTTTCGTCAGATCGCCGTCTGATTCTGTGTCGCCACCGTCAACGTAGAGTTCTTGACTGAATAGTCAGGAGCCTTAAACCAGAATTGATTACGAAAAACATATTATTTAATATTTTCCATCAATCTATGAACTTGAACTTTTGACTGATAGTGTACATTAATAACATAACTAAATATATAAAATTATACGTAATTGGATTATTAAATTGTGTTTAAAATTACAAAAAATATTTTCATATATGTTCATCGTCATGTAAATTATTGGGTGTGGGAAAAAGTTCATAGCGTTTTTCCCACTAGATGGCATTAAATGCTCAGCAACTACTAATCGCATCGACAACACTAGACGTGCGTTTAAAAAGTGACATTTTAACTTTTGTTTTGAACCAAAAAAGATTGAAATCACTGAAGTGGATCAAAAGTTATTTTATTTTGAAAATGAAAATAAATAAGGAAAAAATTCGCTACATTTTGCAATACTTAATACTACGATAAAGGCAAGAACGCTGCACAGGCTTGTGAAAAAATTTGCTATTTATGGTGAAAATATTCTATCAAAATCAGCAGCACGGAAATGGTTCGCTCGTTTTCGTACTGGAAATTTCGATGTGAAAGATGAACCTCGCTCCGGTCGACCAATCACTGAAAAGTCCGATGAAATCATGGAAAAAGTCGAGCGTGATAAGCACTGTGTGCACTGTGGAGATTGCCAGAGAACTAGGCATCGACCACAAAACAGTTTTAAATCATTTACACAAAGCTGGATACAAAAAGAAGTTCGATGTTTGGGCTCCTCACGAGTTGAGTGTTAAGAACATGATGGACCGAATTTAACATTTACGATACGCTACTGAAACGGAATGAAATTGAGCCATTTCTGAAGAGAATGATAACTGGTGATGAAAAATGGATCACGTACGACAATCGAACTCGCAAAAGATCGTGGATAAAGGAAGGAGAAAAGGCATAACAATCGCAAAATCTGGATTGACGATGAAGAAAGTGATGTTGTGTGGTGGGATTGGAAGGGAATCGTTCACTATGAGCTGTTATCACTCGATTAAACAATTAATTCCGAACCCTATTGTGAACAACTGGAGAGATTACAACAAGCAATTGAGAGGAAGCGGCCAGAATTAATCAATAGGAGGGGTGTCGTCTTACATCACGATAACGCTCGACCACACACATCTTTGATAACTCGGCAAAAATTGCGAGAGCTTGGCTGGGAAGCATCCACCGTATAGTCCTGACATAGCACCCTCAGATTATCATTTGTTTAATAGAACCTCTGCAGAACTCTCTTAATGATGTAAAGCTGGCTTCAAAAGAGGCCTGTGAAAATCACTTGAAGCAGTTTTTCGACTAGAAACCACAGAAGTTCTATCGCGATGGGATTATAGCTGTGTCCCAAAAATGGCAAAATATTATTGAAAATAATGGAGCATATTTGGTTTAAATAAATTGATTTTAATACTCTAAGAAGAACACTTGAATTTTACTAAAAAAACCGTCACGAACTTTTTCCCACACCCAATATATAAATAAAGTATCTGAATGAATAGTCAATTCACATCCTTGTATGTTCAATAATGTCCATTTTTCTAAATTTAATAGCTATTCGAGATGAATCCGAAAAACCGATTTCACGGAATCGATGTATGTGCGACAGGTGGATTGGGAATTTTTAAAACAATTTCAACGAGCGTTCTAGAACTTCCAAAAACTTGACAATCACCTTTCGTTGGAAAAGTGAAAAATATAATCAAAGCCGCATGTCGTACGTACACAAAAAACCAATTAAAACGGCAATTAAAATTCAGATCGGTCACAGCGCACGCGTGTTCGCCTCAAATTTTGTAATTTTTAGAGAATCTCATAGGCGATTGAAGAAAGAAGTCTTTGTTCTACCAAATAGATAAAAGGTCGAATCGAGCAGTGATCCTTCTTCTTAACTTTTCTAATCACGGTTAACGCTCCGCAATTCAGTGCACTCGCCTTTGAGACTCTCCGCCGCAAGAAAACCGCCACGTTCGACTTGTGATTGGTTATGTGAAGATTTGCGTAGATCGATCTTTCGCTCAAAACGTTTCCTCGCTCAAACTTTCTCTTCTTCTTCTTGTTCGATATTAATTAGCCCTTGCCGCGGAGTAGCAGAAATTCCGACCAAGGTGAACCTAGTAGCTGAAACAAGTAACCAGGCGGGGGCGCCGCCTGAGAGGAGAGGAGAGAAACAAAGTTCTCCGCCCCTCCCTTAAAACAAAAAAACATGTTCAGAAATCAGATACTGGAAATCAGATACTGAGGTTTAAAGATTTGAGATATGCAGTAATTAGACGACACAAGGTAGAGGGGGGGATTGTTAATCATACAATGAATATTAAGGGGATGAAACGGGAAGTGTTTTTTCAGGTAATCACGAAATTTAGTTGATTTATGAATACAAAGTTTGCAATAAAAGAGAATATGATTAATGTCCTGATTTGGATCACCACAGGGACATGCAGGCGAATTGACAATATTTTTACGATGCAGGCTGTATGCTAGATTATAATGGTTAGATCTAATTCTGGAGATGGCGATCTCCTCTCTTTTAAGATTCTTATGCTAGAACCAGGGCTTAGCTGAGTTACTTCTATGAAAATCATCATATAGCTGCCCTTTAAATGTTGCGCAGTGATCTACCAAAGTGCGCTTGAAATTTAGTATTGAGGGATTGCTTGGAGACCATAAAAAAGTCTTGAAATGGTATTTTAAATTTAGGCCGGTGTCCACTAAGGGCGGCCTCGTTGGCAAGGTGGTCTGCAGTCTCGTTACCGATTATACCTTTATGACCAGGAGTCCAAATAAGATTAATTTTGAAACCATGTTGCGTTAAAAAGGACAGACGATCCTTAATATCTAATATAATGTGGTTCGCATTTCTAGAGTTGTGAGACGATATAGCCTGAAGAGCACTTAAAGAGTCAGAACAGATGGAAGCCTCGTCACAACATCGATCTTCAATAAGATTAATCGCCTGGAGAATAGAACCCAAGACTCGGCTGAGAAAATTGAAGTCTTCGGGAGAAGCTTAAACTTGAGTGCAACGTTAAGATCTGGTGAATAGATTGCGGAGCCCACGCGATCCTCGCTAACGGACTTAAAGTCAAACTCTCTCTCTCTATCACTCTCGCTTTGTCTCGCTCTCGAACAATAGCAGTTTAAAGATGGGCATATCATGCAATATTGGCAGCACGCTTGCCATGGATCTAATGAGATTCTCAATGACTTATTAGATCCATGACAAGTGTCATGGATCACATGATATACTTATCTTAAGCTAGCGACACAATGTTTGTTTTCCTGCTGGATTTCTAGATTAGAATCTTGCTACTATATTGGCTGTGATGCTGGTACTGCAGCCAATACGATGTAAAATTAATTCAGGAAAACAAGCATCGTGTGCCGCAGGCTCAAATAACGTTTTCCACTGGGAGAACTAATGCAAAGAGAAATCTGGGTAGCGATTATGGGTAGATTATACGAGGGGTATCCAGAAAATAAGTTCCGTTTTTTTTTACAAATAAAGTTTTTATTGAAAAAATCTAAAATTTACATGGATAATACTTGACAACTTCTAGTCTTTTTCTACATAATTCCCGTCAATCTCAATACATTTTGTATATCTGGAAACAAGCTTCGAAATCCCTTCTGCATAGAAACTTCCCGCCAGTTCTTTAGTCCAGTTAGTTACAGCTGTCTGAACTTCCTCGTCGCTTTAGAAGCGTTTTCCGGCCAAGGACTCCTTCAGTTTCGTAAAAAGATGGTAGTCCGTAATTAAAATTCTTTACCTGCAGTCACTCGTGTGGCCTTGTGTAGAGGAGTCAGTTCTCTGGGAACCCAACGGGCGCAAACCTTGCGAAATTCGAGTTTTTCTGAAACGATCTCATGGATAAGACTTCGGGATATCTCTGGAAAAAGGTTGTGGAGTTCATCTAAAGTTAAACGACGATCATTGCGAATCGCATTTTCAATTTTTGTCGTCAACTCATCCGTGATAAGGGAGGGTCTGCCTCTCCCACTTTCGTCTTCAAGCGAATGTCTTCCTGCCTTAAATTCTCGGACCCATCTCCGCACCATAGATTCACTCATCACACTCTCTCCATATACAGAAACAAGCTGTTTGTGAATATCAACCGATTTAAAATCTTGAGCAAAAAGAAACTGAATGATGCCGCGCAAAACAACTCGAGAAGGAATCGGAATGGAGGTGGCGGGACGCGAAGTGGAGGACTCCATTTTGATAACCTCTCCTGACCGTGTTTCACGAGCTACTGACGCCGAACACCGCTCATTCTATTCGGTAGCCCCTCTTCAAAGCTGTGTTGCCAGCTCGCTCATACATCGACCTTACTAAACGTATAATACAAACGGAACTTATTTTCTGGATACCCCTCGTATAACTTTTTCCCTAGAGCAGAAACGTGAAAAGTGAAAATTTTTTGTATGAATGTGTGTGCATGTACGAACACTACGAACATCATCACGAGCGATTCGTATCTTATCTATGGATCCGTAAATAAGAACCATTGCTCGGTGAGCAATCTGCTTTCCGAAAAAAAAGGTGTTGCAACCTTTCTGTGACCGACTATATATAAATTTTCACTTTTCGCGTTTCTGCTCTAGCGAAAAAATTACATGATCGCTAGCGTAAGAGAGGACAGTCCTAAGGCACTATAATATGAATATTCGCATCCGCCATTTTTAGTCCTTTTCTCACTCTCTTGCTCCTTTCCTCAATCCTTTGTTCTCTCTCTCACTCTCTCTCTCTCTCTCTCTCTCTCTTTCTCTCTCTCGACTCCGCCGCTAAACTAAGAAAACTGAAGAAAGAACAAAGAATGGGGAAGAGACTAAAAATGGCCGATGCGAGTACTCATATTGTAGTGTCTTAATTTTAGGCTGTCATGTCCTCTTTCAGGGTAACGATGTAACTTTTATAAGTATAATACCTATATTATAGTGCTCTATCAAAATTTGTAACTGCAAAATATTGCCGCGCACTACCGCCGTCTGAAGAAGTGGATGTTAATTACATAACAATATCTATCTTTTTGCGGTACTCTTGACGAAAATAAATAGTTGAAATCGCTAAAATAACTAAAATCTATTAAATTAATAAAGATTTCAACGATTTCAGCGATATTATTAACGATCTTCGAGAAAGCATAATTACAGCTTGTGTAACTTTGGATCAAAATAGTATAATAGCTGCTACGCATACTTATTTAAAAAGAGTAGAATTTTGTGTTGCAGAAGAAGGTAAACAATTTGAACATTTGCTTGCATAAGTTACAGTTTTTCTTCATTAATTTATGTTTATAATCCTGTAAATTTGATATTAAATATCAATAAAATCAATAAAATTTATTCACATAAATTATTAAGTTCACGTAAGTATTCCTTTATTAATGAATATTTGTGATAAATATTATGTAATAAAAATCAATAAAACATCAATAAAAGTCATAATCTCGATAGTGCGTTGAATTTGTCTTGAAGATCCTTATAATATTATGGAAAAAAATTGTATGGTGTTATTTAAAAAATTCAAGATGACCTTGACTTTTTTATTAAAAAAAATTTTTTTTAATTTTTATCGCATGTTGTAACCCGCATGAAATAGATGGATAATTACCTTTCAATCTTTTTTTTTAATTGTCGGAAGTGTCTAAAAAATTGTGCCGTTATACTGAATATTCTGTATATACAGGGTGTCCCGAAAGTTTTTGCCAATCACTTTTGTGTAGATAGAGCGGACTAAACTGAGTCGAAAAGTCCTTTACCTATTTTGCAATTTTCGCAATAGTTAACAAGATATTATTTACTAAAAATTATCAAATATTGGTCTTGAATAATTTTTTACTCAAATACTATTAACTTTACAGAAAAATTGCGAGAGACAAAAATTATTTTCTTCTCATAGAATTCTAAGAAATTTTTCAAAATTTTTTATCAATTTTTTAGTACTACATTTTCTTATTTTTACCAACATGAGAAAATACGGTATTAAAAAATTCTAAAAAAATTCTCAGAAAGAATTTTCTTCTTTTATGAGAAAAAAATAAATGATTTTTGTCTCTTGTAGCTTTTCTATAAAGTTGATAGTATTTGTGTAAAAAATTATTCAAGACCAATATTTGGCAATTTTTAGCAATTAATATCTTGTTAACTATTGCGAAAATTGCAAAATGGACTTTTCGATTCAGTTTAATTTAGTCCGCTCTATCTACATAAGAAAAAACTCTCTATCTACGTAAGAAAGAACTCTTAAATAAAGTTAATACTAAGTTACTCAAAAGGTTTATATCCACATCTGACTTATAAGGATCCATCTTTACGATGATTTATCCTGACGGAAATGGAATTGAATAGATTTATGTATTCTAGAGTAAATTGAGCATAAGTCTTTAATTATTGGTTACGACAACATGAGGCAGGCATTCGTTTGAAAGTGATAATTATCACGAATCTGCTACCTTCAACACAGAACAAACACAAATACGTATGTCTGAAATCTGCCAGACTATTTGATAATCATTATTATAGAGAAACGACTAATCAGTTATCGATGTTTCACATTTCGCCTTGTGATAATTTAGCNTTTATTATCAAATATTATATTTTAATATTTATGTAAACGTTCACAATAATAATAATGCACAAATATAATATAAAAACATAAAAAACAAAACAAAAGTGGTTATGAATTCAAATTTATAAAATAAAGAGCATAAGAAACCACAAACACAAGTTATCAATTGTGCTATTTAATTATTATTGCAACAAAATTAGATTATTACAATAAAAACAATAATGTTAAACGTTTCGGCCACAATCTGGCCATCTTCAGTAAACGAATAAAAATCTTCGAACGCAGTGTTACATCAAGTTGGAATACAAATCAACCGTCATGTGTTATAATTGTCAGAATATTCTTGAATGCAGTGTTCCATCAAGTTAAAATAAATTTCAATCGTCGTGTGTTATACTTATAAAAACGTGTTTATTTCTAATCGACGCTACTTCGTATACTAATAATAAAACGTCCGAAGTCATATATGCACAGTGTAGAACGAGAATTTCCAGATTCTAATTTAAAATAATTTATTAAAACGTTAATATCTTTTGATTAGATTAAAAAACAAAGAGTCATTACCTGTTTTACAGCAGAATTATAAAGTTGAATCACAAATACAAACATTACACAGATAGAAATTTGTCGTGACATTATGTGATGTTCTTAGTCGTATCGTATATTTACCGCTATTTATATGTATGAGTCAACAATTTGGAAAGTTCTAGAATTATTTATTAAGTGCGAGAGAGATTTTTCTTTAGAAGAAATATAATATACATCACAAATTTATTGTAATAACAAAAAGTAAATTAATTCTACATGTTAAACATAAAATATAAGTTTTTTATAATAGAAACAACCTAAATTATATTTGAATTTGCCACGCTTTTAATTGATGGGGCGGAGCTAGAGATCGGTCAATGCCGACTTGATCCGTGATTAGCTCTGCCATGTTGATGTGAAATCGGATATGAGAGTGAGAAAAGTGAATATGAGAGTAAGAGAATAGAATACCTATAATAAGAGTACGGCCAATAGCACGAATGAGGCAAAACCGGTAATGCATCGAAACGCGCGCGCATTTTCAAGTGTGAAATGTAAAATTGAAATTGTACATATAACAATGAGTGCGTTCAGCAGAACGCAATCGTTTTATGAATGTGTTGCTGCTGAGATAAGATTATTCCTCTAGATCTAAAAATATAATTTAATCAGTGCGAAGAAAATTTTCAACAATTGCAAAATAAATGTTCTGCTGAACGCAGAGGAAGAGAGCCAATAATTTTATAATGAATAAATTAAAGAAGCATAACAACAGAAGTAAATACAAATAGAATGAAAGTGAAATTTATTTACAAATAAACAGTATAAAAATGAATGAACTTAAAATAAGATTTTAGGTGTATTAATTATCTTTTTAAAAGTATATTTAGTTTTTTACTAGGTATATATAAGTATTTTATTATAGTATGTATTCAATTTGTCAATTTACATTCAAAACATGACTGATAGTGAAGATAGAATTGCATACAAAGTAATAAATCAATATACAATTACGTCTTCTCTCTATCTTCATTTTTGCATGAAAACATTTCTGCATCAAAATATACCTGGAATTTATTTATATTAAATTTATTATATTAAAAAATCACAAAAGTAAATTCTTAAAAACCTTACATAACACTGAAATATTAGATGGAGTTGTCTTATTGTCTTGTACTTTCAGCACAAATTTTTGATCTTTTTAGCAGTCTCGTGAAAACGACACATTTTAAAACCCTTTTTAGCAGAGTTTATGCAATAATCTGTTACACAGCCGGGCATTATAGCTAATATGTCAACAGATAAATAGGTTAAATTATAATGACTGCACGAGAAATTCACGTTTTTATTTTATTAAAAGAATACATAATTCCACTGTAATTCACTCGTCACTTACCTCTTCTTTTCAGTTCGAATGACTCGTCGAATAAAATGACTAGCAAATGAACCATTCACCTCTGACACATAGAAAACTCACTCGGAATAGCGTAAATGACTGTGTAAATGGTGTACATCATATGTACATTCACCGACTAAAAGATTGCAACACTTTTTTTAAATGAGTTTTTAGCGATTGGTTTTTACTTACGAATCCGCAAGTAAGGACCAATCGCTCGGTGAGTAGGCTGTATCCCGAAAATCATAAGAAAAAAACCTGTTGCAACCTTTTAATCGATCAGTGTACACTGATAGTACACACGGGCACATAACTTCCGCTTTTGTCTCAATTTGGCGGACCAATCACTAATCGTTACCCTGTTGGCCTTACTCTTATTATAGGTACTCTATGTGACAGTATATAAGAAGTGACATTGATAATATTAACTTCGTCAAGATTTTTATCGAAATTGGCATTGATATATTGACGCGCATTTCCAAGATCACGTGATTTTCAGTTTCACGACATCATACTAGAGTCCTATATTTATGAGAGAAGCACGACCAACTTATGTCAGCACAAAAGTATTAAAAAGTACTAGAAAAAGTATTAAAAATAGCGTCATTTGCAAGAAGGATTATGATCAATCACTCATTAAGCAGCCATTTTTAATACACAGAAATAAGTTCATAATTAGCTGCTAATTATGTGCATATATTGCAATGTCCTATCAGAACACGTCATTCGCGCTTCTGTTATAAATATATGACTCTATGACCGGTAATCATAGTCAGTTCTTATTTCAAGACCGTCTTAAGTAATGTCTTAAGATGCCAATGCGGCCCTTTGGTTCGTGACATCTCAAAACAGAACTTAAGACAGAACTGGTCTTGACTATAAGAACTGAGTATCAATCATGAAACTTTTTTTCTAGGATGAAAAGTGAAAAGTGAAAAATTTCTCCATTAATTTCAATGGTTAAAATTTTCATTTTCCATTCTAGGGATAAAGTTTCATTATTGATACTCTGACTATGAATACTGTCTTATATCATGCCGAGCTTTGGCCGATCTCTACTTTTAAAGGCTGTTTTTCAGCTAGAACATAGAAACATTGTGTTTCACTGTGTAAAGTACTTATTGGAACGCAGTTTAGTTTCATAGTGTAACACCAGAATTGCAGTCTTCCATTCTATTCTTATAATTATATTAATAATAGATTTATGATTTTTATTTAGATGTAAGTTATAATTTTTTCAGAATTGGCTATTTTTGAAAGTTTTATTGTAAAATAAGTAAATAATAAGCTATCAAATAATTTTTTAAAAAGTTAGTTGACATATTTAACATATGTTACACGCTCGTACTTAGCTTTTTACTGTCGAGTAAGGGGCTCCGCACAATAAAAGAAACAGGGAACAGAGAACAGAGAATAAGAACAACCTATCAGAAATCATGTATTGTGGAATACACAATTTCTGATAGGTTGAAATTCTTATTCTCTGTTCTTATTCTCTATTCCCTGTTTCTTAAGGCCACTTTCATCAAACTTCGATTAACTTAATGGGCCCAGTAACTTTGCAAGATTCCAACTGAAGCTGATGTCGGAGAAAAAATGTAAACTGAATAGTTAAACATATTTCACTAATTATAATTAACTGTAATTTTACATACTATATTGAACATAAAAATAGGTTATTAACAAACAGCTACCAGAGAGAAACATTGTTATATAAGTTAGTATTACAAATTTATATTTATAACTTTTCTCTTTGCATTTTTTCTACAGCGACATCAGCTTCAGTTGGAATTCTGCAAAGTTACTAGGCTTGTTAAGTTAATCGGAGCTTGATGAAAGTGGCCCTTATTGTGTGAAGCTCCTAACACTGTGTCAGTAGTTGGAACACTTTGTGTACATATAAAACAGTGTTACGCTGTGTCACCTGTGTACGTTGTTGATAAAGATCTCTAGCATGGTGAAAAGGATGACATGGTGTACTCAGGGTGTGAGGGGAAAAGTCTGCCAAACTGTGAAACGCTAAATATGGGACGATAGTCCGTTTTTATTTTAAAACTGTCTTAAATAATGTCTTAAGATGCTAATACAATCCTCAGTTTGGCTTATATCATCTTAAGATTGTATTTATTAAGACAGTATTAAATGGAAGAATCGACTATGAATACCGGCCTGTTTCGCGTCGTGAAATTGATACTGAATTTTTCCTTGTTTAACACGCGTTATGTTTCTCTTTTTATAGAAAGAAAAACATAAAGTGTGTTAAAGAAGAACATACTTTATGTTTTTCTTTCTATAAAATTCTGAGGCCCTTACTCGTTAAAACAGAAACGACATCGTTGCGCAGCTTTTTATACCATAAAATATCTGCGCAACGATGTCGTTTCTGTTTTAACGAGTAAGGGCCTCAGAATTTTATAGAAAGAAAAACATAAAATTATAGAATA
>JAANIB010001388.1:56861-71560 GCA_017607565.1 Acromyrmex heyeri | reverse complement strand
AACTTCGGTGTGGTTGCGCACATATTTTATATAGTGAAAAAGCTGCTCAATGACACCGACAACTGTCGGTAGGTGTAAAACAGCTACAAAATATAGATTCTATTCTTAAAAGGAAGATCCTAGAAAGGAAGATCCTAGTCGCATACGATATCATACTGTGGAGAATGAGCGACTCGGTGGACGAGTCAGATTCGAGCGCGGACGCGCAGCATCGTTCCGTAAACGAATTCCGCAGGCGATGCGCCAGTGTCAAGGCGGACATGAGTACGTAGACCTAATAGTACGGTCGAAAGTACGCATGACCAACCTTCATTAGTATGACACATTATTGCAGCCTTTAAGCTTCTATGCCACCGTTCGATCATACCGTTCGAGGCGGGTGATATGCCGTGGTACGAATCCGTTGACAGCCGATCAGCTGAAGAAGTGCAGTGAAAAGTTATGCTTCGAACTGGTTACCTTGATCCGTAGTTAACGTTTTAGGTGCTCCAAAGTTTGCTACCCAGTTGTCGTAAAACACGCGTGCCACTGTAATGGCTTCGGTGTCTTTGAGAGGTATTGCTACTGGCTAACGCGAAAATCTATCAATAATCATCACACAATATTTGTACCCGTCCGACTCAGGCAAAGGACCTATTAAATCCATGTGAACATGCTCGAAACGTCCGTCGGGCGCAATAAATTTTTCAGGATTTAGTTAAACGTGTCGGGTTATTTTTGACTGTTGGCAATCTGGGCAATTTTTGCATCACTTCGCAATGTCGCGATGCATGTTTGGTCACACATACCGTTGATGGATTAACCGATCAGTGACTTTAGGACCCGGATGAGCCGCGTCATGGAACATGTGAAAGACGCATCTCGTAAAGATGCCGGTATACTATCATGATAAAAAAATAACCGGAATTTTTAATTTAAACCTCGCGGGCTTATCGGTTTTAAATTCTGTTGTTTGTGTCACGTTGGCAGCACTGTTACGGACACCCATGTCAAGCTTCTGCTTATCAGCTGTTCATTTACCTTTATGACAGTGATTTCTTTACATCAAGTTTTTATCGCCGTCGCGGCGATTTTTACAATGGATTCAAAACTTGAACAACGTACTTGCATTAAATTTTGCTGTAAAAATGAAATTAAGTGTTCCGACACATTAAAAATGTTACAAAAGTGTTATGGTGACGATACTCTATCGAAAACACAGGTGTACCAGTGGTATGAACGCTTCAAAAGTGGTCGTGAGGCTGTTGAGGACGATGCTCGTCCTGGGAGGCCATCGACATCGAAAACTGATGAAAACGTCGATGAAATCCGACAATTGTTGATCGAAAATCGCAAATTGACGATAAGGGAGATAGCTGAGACCACCAACATATCATTCGGATCCGTTCAGAGCATTTTGCGTGAGGATTTGGGTCTGATTCTCCATGACGATAATGCGTTGATTATTCGTGAGTTTCTCGTCAAAAATAACACAAATACCATTCAACAATCCAATTCACCTGATCTGGCACCATGTGACTTCTTCCTATTCGATCGACTCAAAAAACCACTACGAGGAACTCGTTTTGAGAGTGTGGAGGCAATAAAGCTAAAATCGCTGGAGGCACTAATGGCTATACCAAAAACCGACTTCCAGAAAAGCTTCGAGGGGTGGATCAAACGCTGGCACAAGTGCATCGCAGCCGACGGGGACTACTTTGAAGGGGACAACTTGAATTTTGAAGAATAAACATGTACTTTTCTTTTTATGAATAAATTCCGTTTATTTTTTGATCATGGTATAGGGGCGGATTGCCTCGCCGGTCATTTCACAATAAAGTGTAATATGCGTCGGCCCCTATTGAATTCGCTTCATAGTAAGCGGAAATTCAAGAGATTCGCGGATGGACCGTAGCTCCTCGTCTTGTTCTTGTTGCTGTGCGAGCTCATTTAGTTCAATCTCGGCAGGTAAATGGATAGCTTTGATGAGGGAAAGGGAATCCGCCACGATGTTATCATTGCCCGATAGGTATTCGATACGCGTGGTGAACTGCGAGATGAACGACAGTTGTCTCTGTTGCCGGGCTTTTTCGGAACGTTGCATGAACGCGTAGATGAGAGGCTTGTGATCGGTCGCAATTTTGAAATTTCGCCCTTCGAGGAAATAACGAAAGTATTTAACTGCCTCGGTGATCGCCGTAAGCTCCCGATCGTACGCGCTGTAGTTCTGTTGCGCCGAACTTAATTTGCGTGAAAAGAACGCGAGCAGTTTCTACGAGTCGTCCAGACGTTGTTCGAGGGCGGCCTCGATGGCGAAATCTGATGCATCACAAACGAAGCGCATCTCGGCTGCGTTGGAGGGGTGAGAGAGTATAGTCGCGTTGGCCAGACTCTCCTTGCACTTATTAAACGCTTCCTTAGCCACCGGCGTCCATATGATTGGCCGTTTGTCATTTTTGCGTGAGTCGCGAAGGTACTTGTTTAGTGGTGCCTGAACGGTAGTTGCATCATGCAGTAGTTTACGATAAAAGTTGACAAGCCCAAGAAAACAACGCAATTCCACTATAGTGTTAGGCCTTGGAAACTCGCGAATAGCCTGAACCTTATCGAATGTTGATTTACACCCTTCGCTGTTAGTCGTAAAGCCGAGGAATTCTAATTCTTGCTTGCCGAACTCGCATTTCTCTACATTGAGTCGTAAATAAAATTTTTTTAATCGCTGTAACACTATGCGTAAATGAACTTCGTGCTCTTCAAGAGACGTCGACGCTATGAGAATGTCGTCGATAAATGCAAACACAAATTCCAGGTCGCCTAGAACGCGGAAGATTTGACGCTGAAATGTTTGACTCACGTTTCTAAGACCGTATGTCACGAATTTATATTCGAAGAGCCCAAAGGGCGTAACGACAGCCGTTTTCGGAATATCTTCCGGCGCTACTGGAATTTGGTTGTATGCCTGATCTAGCTTAGAGAAGATGGCTTTCCCACGCAGGTTGGAGGAGCAATCGTGCAAAAGTGGTACGGGAAATTTATCCGGTGATCGCATTAAGACGACAGTAATCGCCACAGATCCTCCATGACCCGTCTTTTTTCTGTACCATGTGAATGGGACTTGCCCATGGACTACTGGACGGACGGCATATACCGGCTTCGACTAGCCGTTGAAATTCAGCCTTTGCTGCTTTTAATTTTACCGAACTTAACCGCCTGGGGCGCTCGGCTACCGACGGGCCCATGGTACTGATATGATGACGAACATCGCTACTGCAATTCAGAGTTGCTTGTTCTAAACCAGTGACCTCCGGAAATTCAGATAAGATGCTCACGAATTTCGTACTGGGATTGACCGTGCTAATGGCAAGCTGTGATACCAATTTGACAATGCCCGACACGTACACATTGTTTTGTGATTCGATGAGTCTGCGATCCTTAAGGTCCGGGAGGAGACCGTAATGTGCAATCAGGTCGGCCCCAATAATCGTGTACGGAACTGATGCTACGCAGAAATTCCATGTGAGCGGGTGTATTCCTAAGTGTAGCGTTCGGAACGACTCCATACGTGTCTATACGCGTATTGTTTGCCGCGTAAAGCTTGAAATTAGTCGGAGTTTTGTTCTTCGCGTATGTGCTGGGAAGCAACGAAATTTCCGCCCTCGTATCCACCAGGAATAGCTCTCCGGTGACTCGATTGCGGATGTGGAGACGGACACAAGAATCGACGCCCGCCACCTGTCTCCTCGGTGGCAGACGATTCTATTCCCCCGCCTTCCCGTCCGTTAAAGCCTTGGGCTTTGGCCAAGGGCACGGGAATTTTTCAGTTCCCTTACAGACTCACGCTTGTTCCCCGAAAGTACGATGCGGCCAGCAGACACGAGAGCTTCTGCTTTTGGAACGCTTACAATTTTTATTTGCCTTGTCTCTCGTCTGAGATCTGCTGCCCCGCTCGACTTTAGCCGCGAGGGCCGCTACCGCGGCGGTCAGACTGTCCATCTTAGCTTCTAAATCAGACGGCTTCGCTTCTGACAACGATGTGACAGCACACTGCGCAGAGTCGCTCGCGGTTTCAGTTATTTTATCCGCCATTTTGGCTAGCCCGTCCAAATCTGTGCTATTGGAAGTTGCAAGAATGCCTCTAACATACGGCGATAGGTACTCAAAAAATACGGTTTTGATTACGGTGTCGTCACATCGCTTGTCAGTATTCAAGTTGTGGAGTCGATTGAGAATATGCGACGGTTTCCCTGACGTAAGCACTTGGCCTTTTATTAGTTGTCGCAGTTGACTCTCTGCTGACGCTGAAAAATTTTCAATAATACGCTGTTTCAATTTGGTGTATGGTTCGTTCTCATCGGGCTTCGCGATGAGATCTCTGCAGCACGCGATGGCTTCGGCGTCCAAAGACATAATCACGTAATGCGCCCTAGTCTTTTGCTCTGTGATTCGTGCGGTCTCGAACGTGGCTTCGACTTGAATGAACCATATCACCGGATCTTTGATTAAGAACGGCGGAATTTTCGAAACCCTATATGAATCTACGCGCGCGACATGGCTGACCACATTGCCCTGCACCTGCTGAAGCGTCGCTTGCAGCCGCACCACTTGTTCCTGCAATTCCTCATAGGTAGGAGGAGGCATGACTGTACGTCTACCGTGTCGAAGCTCGCGAACAATCAGTATTTCCTAACGGCCTAAAATACTAACCGCTCATGCACACGCTATGTGAAACTTCGATCGTTTAATACCAATTGTAAAAGATGGAGAAATCGTTAATTCTCATTCGTGCATTGACCTCGCGAAGCAAACGCGGCGAATTTATACTAAGGTTATGCCGGATCACGCGCGCCGAAGCTGATCACTGCGCACGCAACTCGCCCGACTACAATGGCGGCGATGACGCGCCTCACTGGGCCCAATGGCGGCGATGTCGTCCTTCACTGATCACAATAGCGACGATGGCGAGGACGATGGCGTGCTGAACGCCGGCTCTTGGGGCTGGTTCGTCCGGTTCCACGGAGGCGGCACGTTGCGCGCCTGTCGTTATATACTCCTGCGGTGCTTCCGCCGGCGAGACCTTTCTGCCGGCCCAAGCCTCGGCGATGGGGCCTTGCGTTCGATCGCGATATCGTGATGGGCCTCTTGCCGCTCACGACGTCGGCGATGGGCCTCCTTGTCGGCCAAAACGTCGGCGATGTACTCTGCTGCTCGGTTCGAAACCAAATTCGTTTCGAAATTGCTCGAACGACGGTTACCGGCCAATCACGTCTTCCTCTCGATCGCGTCTTCCTCTCGATCACGTCGGGGTCACCAATGTGGGGAATGAGCGACTCGGTGAACGAGTCGGATTCTCTAAATGAGCCCACGCTCGTTGTATAACGTGGTGGAAGGCGTAAAGATCGATCACTCTTCTTATAACAAGTAACAATGAATTTTATTCCTGGAGCACGTGTGAATGCATCCGTACAGGACGAGCGCCATAACGTATTTATCTTTTCTCTGGCGCTGCTTGTAGGCAACTCCTATCTAAATCCCTAGGCTTTCTCCGCGCTCTGCGCTAATGAGGTATTGAGAACGCAGTTCCCTACATATCTCCACAATACGATTAAAATCACTAGATTAACAAAATACTGCGAACTGCCGCCATGATGCGCTGTTATTCAGTAAAACTTCAGCCTTTCACTGCGGTTTTTACAATTTTCAACACAGCGGGCATTTTCGATAATAACATAATCATTTTTTCTTCTTCCAGACCCTTGTATAGATTTCCTTTTAACAGAATCCGGTTAGAATAGCACTTTGATGCCATTTTGGCTCCAAATGCTAATTCAGTGAAATTTCTTATCGCGTACTTTGTTAATCTAATGACTTTACATATTGTTTGTGATAACAGAAATGATATTCTTGAATGGGTGAGATGTGTAACATCCGCCCATTAAATCAAATGCGTACGCCATTCCGTTCTAAGAGATCGCGCTACATTTTTGAACTCGCATTTTGACTAACAAAATTTGAGTACCGATTAGTGACACATACATTAATTAACAAAATATGTATTTTTATGACGTTTTCAGTTTACTCACAATGTTTTTTTTTATATTGATTCAACTTTGATGCTTACTTTTATTTACTTTTAGTTTAATAATAGTTAAAATCATTCGACGGAAGAACCATATAATTATAATATTTTAGCGTTTACAAAATTTAATTCTATTCAAAATTCGTTGTAATTGATAACATATATCATTTCGAATATTAACACATTTTTAGAAGAAAACATACACACATTGATCTATATTAATTGATTTATTGAGCAAAACAGTTACGATTGTCACTAATTGGGACATTCATTCCATGCATAAAAAATTCATTTTTATATTTTTGAAAGATCGTAATAATAAATGATCGAAATATTTACTCATCGAATTTTTTTTCTCTCAGCGAGCCAACGTAGACGAAACAAAGGAGTGTCACGCGCTCTTATCTCTAAGGAGAGATAATTATCCCGGAGGAATTCGTAACATAAACTAATCGCAAGCACTGGCTTATAGAAGCCCCTCTCGAAAATCAAAATTTAAAATCTCAAACTTTATGGAAATGAATTCCACTTTTATTATATTGCAGTTGCGACAACAATTAGAAATTTACCGCAGTTATAATTATTCTTAGTATATGCGTATATATTATTTCCCGTTTAACAAATACTTTATATACATTGTTTAACTTTAATGTTCTAGCTTATTACAATTTAACCTGTACAACACCTAAGTATTATTACTATAATAAACAACGAAACTATTGCCTAGCGGTGAATTAAGCGTTCATAAAGAGGCACGCGTATTCGAATTTAAATATAATACTATTTAAATATAATATGGAACTAATCTATCGCTTTACAAAGTAAAAGAAGGAAATTAGAAGGACAAAAAAATCAAAATCTAAAGTTGCAGAATAATTATTTTATTGTTCAAATAGAAGAATAAACGCTCGATTGAGTGTCGCAATACTTTCTTTGTCTTATCCAAGATTCGAACACAGTAACTCGTCGTCGCGGAACGAGTTGTCTCCAAGCAGTCGCCACGATAAGACGTTTATCTATACCACTGTCTCTTGTGCCAATCCTCTCTTGAAAAAGAATTCAAAAATCTATTCAAAAGTCTTTTGCGACTCTAATTCTATTTGATAATACCGCATCCTGCGCGTTCATCTCCGAGCATAGTTCTGTACGATAAACCTAAAAGGTAATTATTAGAAATTTAAGATCTATACAAATATACATTTTAAGTATTAATATATATTTTAAATATTATAGGACAATAATCGATATCTTTACTATTGAGTATATCTAAATAACATTTGTCGTCTCTTAGTGAAACGTTTCTTTCATTATGTCATCTAAATAGCTTATTTTCTTTACGTTACTTCAATACATCTAAACTATATATATACTCGTATATATATATATGGTTAATTACATTGTACGTATTTTTCGTGATCATTTATATCAAATCTAAATTTCAAATAATATTCTATTACATAATAATATTTTATTATATCGCAATATTATGTATTAATACTCTATTATTATAATATTCTGTTATATTCCTGCGCTTATTATCTCGGATTATACTAGATTTTATTATGATAATTTATGTCTCTGTTACAATATTATAATACATTATCTTTTCGATATTTATTCAGTTTTTGTTACAAATATACACATATTACATACATTATATACATATACTTTATTGTTCTTGGTANNACTTTATTATTCTTGATAACCTACTATCCATTCTTTTATGTACTGAATATGAAATAATAATATTAATAGGTCTTAATTTTAAAACATTCAGATATTTCAGACTTTTCTTGAATTATATTACTACATTTACACATTACTGCGTTATATTCCAATTATATCAGATTGGAGATGAATTATATTCATTTAATGTATCAGCTGAATCTTTCTATAATGCTCAATTATCATAGTCCATATTAACTATTCACTATATTAAATAAATATATGCAATTTATACATATTTTCACACATACTATTATTTCATGTTCCGTCTATTATTATTACTTATTTAATATAATAATTATTTCACCTTACAGCTATTTTAATTTATTTTAATAAATTATATCGAAAGTAATACCCCCTTTCCCCTTAATCATTTTCTTGATCAGTGTCATTTATCATTTCGATAAATTAAAAATATGTTGCCACTTTGTCAACCAACCAAACGTTATTTTAACTTTCATATTTCATGACTATTATGTTAACATCGAGTCAAGATTAACTAAATGATCTAAGCTTCAATTATTATCAAGAAGAGGCTCCATAAATTTCCGCTCGGTCTACGGACTCATTTTCATCTTTAACTAAATATAACAGTTGTAATCCTAATTTGAATTTGCCGGGACATGTCATTTGTCCGTGCTACTTCACCCCAGCTCAGCGTCTTCTCCCGGAACATAACAGATGTATCGTATCGCGAGAAAATATCGAACGATTGATATCAAGCATAACCCACGATATACAAGTCGCATACAACAAATATAATAATAAATGCGATTCCCGATAGAAGTGAGGTTAATGTGAAATATATTTAATTTATGTAGCAATGGATATGGCATATTAAAATACTGTTTCGTTTCATTTCTTCACTTTCTCTTCTTCTTCTTGTTCGATATTAATTAGCCCTTGCCGCGGAGTAGCAGCAATTCCGACCAAGGTGAACCTAGTAGCTGAAACAAATAACCAGGCGGGGGCGCCGCCTGGGAGGAGAGGAGAGAAAAAAAGTTCTCCGCCCCTCCCTTAAAACAAAAACATGTTCATGGAAATCAGATACTGAGGTTTAAAGATTTGAGATATGCAGTAATTAAACGACACAAGGTAGAGGGGGGATTGTTAATCATACAATGAATATTAAGGGGATGAAATGGGAAGTGTTTTTTCAGGTAATCACGAAATTTAGTTGATTTATGAATACAAAGTTTGCAATAAAAGAGAATATGATTAATGTCCTGATTTGGGTCACCACAGGGACGTACAGGCGAATTGACAATATTTTTACGATGCAGGCTGTATGCTAGTTCTGATCTAATTCTGGAAATGGTGACGATCTCTTCTCTTTTAAAATTCTTATGATAGAACCAGGGCTTAGCTGAGTTACTTCTATGAAAATCATCATATAGCTGCTCTTTAAATGTTGCGCAGTGATCTAAGTGTGCTTGAAATTTAGTGTTGAGGGATAGCTTGGAGACCATAAAAAAGTCTCTTGAAATGGTATTTTAAATTTAGGCCGATGTCCACTAAAGGCGGCCTCATTGGCAAGGTGGTCTGCAGTCTCGTTACCGATTATACTTTTATGACCAGGAGTCCAAATAAAATTAATTTTGAAACCATGTTGTGTTAAAAAGAACAAACGATCCTTAATATCTAATATAATATGGTTCGCATTTCTAGAGTTGTGAGACGATATAGCCTGAAGAGCACTTAAAGAGTCAGAACAGATGGAAGTCTCGTCACAACGTCGATCTTCAATAAGATTAATCGCCTGAAGAATAGCCCAAGACTCGGCTGAGAAAATTGAAGTCTCCGGGGGAAGCTTGAACTTGAGTGCAACGTTAAGATCTGGTGAATAGATTGCGGAACTCTCTATTCCATGCTGACAACATATCACATATGGTAGCAGAGAATATCATTTCGAAGTCGCATGCGATACTGACTGCGCGATATTTTCTATATATGATAATTATCGCTGATAGACCCCCCCCCCCTGAGACACGATTCCATAACTGTTTTACACGCTTGCCGACAGTTGTCGATGTTATTGACGCAGCTTTTGCATATAAAATATCTGCGCAACGATACCGACAACTGTCGATAGACGTGTAAAAACAGTTATAGCTCCTGCATAGACGCGGAAACGCTTGCCGCGCGGCAAAATGTGATGCGGTAGCCAATAAGTTTACAGCTCCCAATGTGTTCATTGATTACCGCGTCTCATTTTGACCGCGCACGGCGTTTCTGCGTCCAGTGTACAGAAGCCATTAGGATACGATTACATGTAGCGCGGTACAGAAACTAACTAGGTAACTATAGGAACCGCGCAAATCGTGCTGCTTGCTTCTTTTCTTCTGTATTACATGTAACGCGATAAACGGCACGGGCTAGTGACAAATAATCTTTAATATGAATTTTTTTAAATATATTAACTTATTTTTATGCACATTTCATCAACACTCTTATTTTTTCAATGAATTTCCTTAATAATTGCATTTAAAAAAACGTAAAAAACAAATGTGGTTATAAATTCAAAATTATGAAAAGAAGAGCATAAGGAACCACAGCACAAGTTATAGTTTGTGATATTTGATTATTATTGCATCAAAAATTGATTATTACAAAAAAACATTAAACATTTCGGCCACAATCTGGCCATCTTCAGTAAATTAATAATATTTTTAAGATGCAGAGTTACATCAAGTTGGAATAAAATTCAATCGTGTGTTATAATTGTAAAAAATATGTTTACTTCTATGCGACGCTGCTTCGTATAATAATGTTAGAACGTCAGAAGTTATATCATGAAAGTGTAGAACGAGAATTTCCAGATTCTAATTTAAAATAATTTATTCTATCATTAATATCTTTTAATCGGAGTATAAAACAACAGAATCGTTACCTGTTTTACAGCAAAAAATGTAACGATGAATCTCAAGTATAACCATTGCACAGATAGAAATTTGTCGTGACATTATGTGTTGTTATTGGTCATATCATATATTTTACCGCTATTTACACATATATCCATGAGTCAAACAGTTTGGAAAGTTCTAGAATTATTTATTAAGTACGAGAGAGATCTTTCTTTAGAAGAGGAAGATAAACATCAGGCAAACCTTCCGTATCACTTTGTTTATTGATCCCACTTGTTTGGTTTTTTATATGTATCATTTTTGAAATTCTTCGTTTCATTAATGATTGTTCTGTATCTAAAATTCTTATGTTGTCCCAATCCAATTCATGCATCTCATTCAAACGGTGACGTGAAACCACTGATATCTCAGAAGTAGGTTTCTTTATATCAGTCTTATGTTCTTTTATACGAGTTTTTAATTTCCTCTTAGTTTGGCCAACATACGACGATTCGCAGTTTAAACAATTAATTTTATAAACAACTCCACAATGGTCATCCTTAAGCAAGGGATCTTTTCCTGTTTTTATAATTGTATTCAATTTATTCATAGGTTTATAAGCTATATCAAAACCAAATATATGAATATATGCAAGTTTTTTGAATTTTTCAGAAACCTTGCTCAAGTATGGTATCGTGAAAAATTTTTTCTTATTGGAATCATATTCATTATTATTTTCTTCGCGATTATGATCTGGATTAGTTCTATTTTCCAAAGTTTTTATTCTATTGTTAATTGTTGAAAATATGAATTTAAGAGGATAACCATTATTTAGAAGAGTGTGAATTAATTCAGAAATGTTTTTTTCATGAAATTTGGAATGGGACAACAGTAAAATTCTATCAAGCTGCCCAATGATTACTCCTCTTTTATGTGCTAATGGATGATTCGAAAAATAATTTAAATATCTCCCCGAATTGGTAGGTTTTTTATACATATCGAAGATGATACTTCCTTCTTGAATCATTAATTTGACATCTAGAAAATTAATACCGTTTTCATCGCCAAAGTCAACCGTAATTCTAAGTCTATCGTGATATGAGTTAAATAATTCTAGAACTTCTTCAACCTTTTCTTTATGTGTAGCTAACACAATGTCATCAACATAACGCAAATAAAACGGCGAGATGATATTATTGTCACATTTTTTACAATTATAACACACGACGGTTGAATTTTATTCCAACTTGATGTAACTCTGCGTCTTAAGAATATTATTAATTTACTGAAAATGGCCAGATTGTTGCCGAAACGTTTAATGTTTTATTGTAATAATCAATTTTTGATGCAATAATAATCAAATATTACAAACTATAACTTGTGCTGTTCCTTATGCTCTTCTTTTCATAATTTTGAATTGCATTTAAATTAATTAATTCTATTAAAAGTGCTTAGGGCCGGTTGTTCCATCTTTTGGCAAATTTTACCTGTTGAGTAAGTAGCAAGATTACGCAATCACATGCGTGAATTACTAAATTTATCTCACATTCATCTCACTTGAAATTTACCAAAAGGTGGAACAACCGGCTCTTAGTAATGTGAATTTGTCAGGGTGTGATTATATGGAGCGCGGTATACGCGGTACGCGGTACAATAACTAATAGTAACTAACTAATAGTAACTAACTAGGCAACTAGGAAATCGCGTACCACGTACCGCCTATTTCTTTCGCTGATATTACATGGAGCGCGGTTTGCGACACGAGCTACTCAGCAAACGAGAATGGATTAAAATGGATTAAAATTTTTTTAATGCGTAATTTAAATCCATGAAAATGGATTGAATAGATTGAAATGGAGTGAATCCGAAATGACACTAGTTTAATAGTCGAAAAAAAAAAACGTTCATCCTTAAGGGTTACAAATTTTATTCCTAAGATATTTATAATAATTATATCTGAAATTAATTACTTCAAATTGATCTTAAAAAATGCTTATTGTTAGTGGGATTTGAACCTGGGACTTCTGGATTATGAAGCTTCTACGTTATCCATTACATCACTTCTTTAATTGGTAAATGTGTTATTCAATCTCTACTTCAATTACAACTAGCTAAACTAGTAACGAAATTATGTAGATATAATAAAAATCATCATTTAACAGATATAATAAAGTATGAACAATTTATATTACTATGAGACATTGGTAAGTGTCGGATAATCTAATCTCGCTTAGCCGATGTCGCCATGATTAGCCTAATATTCGGGCTGTGTTCGACTTAGTTTACGAGTGTTCACATCGATCATTCATTTTACTTCTAATCAGAGATAAATAAATGAACATAGCTCAATTATTTTTACGTTACAATTTTTTTGAACTTAGTTGAATTAAAACGAAAAATTTCCTACTTATAATTTTAAATAATTTAAATAGCATTTGTGGTCCATTTTTAAATAAAAACTTTTTTTATTCAATTAGATTGAAAAACTGCATTTTATATTCAGAATATTGAATTGAGCAGTATTCACGTTGCACAGAAATTGCAGATATTATTTTTGAATTTAACTGAATTAAAAAAAAACTGTACTTTCTATTCATAATTCTGAATTGAGTATTCACGATGTACAGAAAATGTTAATATTATTTTTGGATTGAAAGGCATAAAGATATGCTCTATGCAATTCGTATAAATGAATAAAAATGCATTCAGGATTGAAAAGGATTCATTTTAACATTCATGAATCCGTATTTCTGAAAATCTGAATCCATTTTAATCCATTTCAATCCATTTCTCGTTTGCTATAGTAATCTTTGATTAGAAATGAATGATCGATGTGAACACTCGCAAACTAAGTCGAACACAGCTCGAATATTAGACTAATCAGTCAAGCGAGATTAGATTATCCGACACTTACCAATGTCTCATAGTAATATAAATTGTTTATACTTTATTACATCTGTTAAATGATGATATTTTTATTACATAATATTTATCTACATAATATTTGGATAGTGACAAACTCACATTAGTATGAATTTTTTTTAATATGTTAACTTATTTTTATGCACACTTTATTGATATTTTTAATTTTTAAACAGATTTACTTAATAATTGCGTTTAAATCAATTAATTCCATTAAAAAGTATAGCGGTGAATAGTAGTGCGAGTTTGTTAGCCCGTGCCGCAAACCGCGCTTCATGCAATATCAAAAAGAATCAGGCCGTACGTAATACGCGGTTTCCTAGTTATCTAGTTAGTTATTATTAGTTACTGTACCGCGTACCGCGTACCACGTACCGCGCTCCATGTAATCGCACCCTTACTGGTCCGTGCTGCTTATCACGCTACATATAATCGCACTGCATGTAATCACCCTTACGGAACTGCGCCCCTGCAGGGCTATTTTAAAACTTTTTGCGTTATAACTCTACTAACGAAATTTACGTTTAACTCATAACGTATTATTCGTAAGAATTGTATTTTGTAAGTTATGTTCGCGATTTGCGGCACGGGTTATGAGTTCGGGCATGTTCAGGAATATAACGCAAGTCACAAAAGAACTAGGAAGAAATGATGTTCTGTCATTGGCTGTCGCTAGCGACAATCATCAAGACGTTTAGAGAATTCCGCTACAATCGCGTTTTTTCAATTGTTTTAGACAGTGGTCAAAATTTCGCTACAAATGCTTTGAAGCATTTAATGGATCAATTAAAAGAAATAATTTTACAAACTGATCAGTTAAAAAACGCTTCAAAGCGTTTGCAGTATCGCGTTGACCCTTAGTCAAACTAAAGAGCCTACAATCAGAGTGACGCCATACGGGTATCACTTGTGATTGGTCCGCCATGTTTTAGCCATTCCCTCCAGTTTTTTAAACGCATTATTTTCTAAATTTTGAATTCATGCTAAAAAATGCTCAAAAATTGTGACAAATTAAAAAATGATAATAAATAAATATTGTATAAAATAATAAAACTTTTACATATATTATTTATAAAATTTCATTTATTTTGTACTATTGCAATATTGTACATTTTGTAATATTGCACATTACTTTATACAAAACGTTATTTATT
>JAANIB010001388.1:39859-53640 GCA_017607565.1 Acromyrmex heyeri | reverse complement strand
CTAAAAGAGAATAAATTATATATATAAATGAATAAATTTTTTGTTTTTAAAAATTAAAACTATTTATATTTTTTGAAGATTATGGAGGAGGATTCATTACCAAAAATTGTATGCCATGAATGCGTCAAGAAGCTAGAGAATTTCATAGAATTTCGAGAAACTGTTGTCAATGCTGAGGGTATGTTGGAATCTTATTTCACTTCACTTCGTTTTTCCGAAGAATTTCTGAAAGAAGGAAAAGTTTATGTAAAGAATACTGAAAAGGAAAGACCGTCTACACCAGAGGATGAAGTTCTAAAGTCATTGGATAAATCAACATCAGTGGGAGGACAAATAATAAATAATCAACAAACAACAGATCAAATACATCAGCAACCTGTCGTAGTTAGCAATATAAATACTTCTAATATACAAATTATTAGTGGTGTTCAAGCAAGGGTACAACAATACAAATGTGCTATGCAGGTCTGTAATGAATAAGTAAAACTTTATATTAAATATAGCAAAGCTTTTTGTTGCTGTATCTAAAGATTATTTATTTACATTAGAAGTATTAAAATTTTTTTCTTGGATTTAGATGCAACCAGGCGGTATGGCAGCAGCTGTCGTTGAAGCTACAGCAGAGACTCATTACAGTTACCAACAACAAACTTCTCAAGTATCACAACAATCAAATGAAGCGCAAAATCAAATCGGTGATCAACAAAATCAGTCTCCTGTAATTCAGACACAAACTCAAAACCAAGTACAGAATCATAACCAAATAAATCAGCAAGTACAATCCCAAAGAGCAATGTCTCAACAATTGAATCAGTCGGCACAGTTATCTCAACAGGTCCAACAACAGAGTCAAAGTCAAATCAGTCAACCAATACAGAGTCAATCACAAATATCACAGCAGCTTCAACAATTACAGAGGCAACAACGTGAATTTGAAAAGCAGCATAGACAACTTCAACTTGAGAAACAGCAAGTGCAAATTATAACACAACAAGAGTTTTCAGTGAAACAAGAGACACCAGTTGTACATCAAAATAATAATATAGTTTTCAAAACTGAAACAGATATTGAACCAAATCAACAAATTATACAAAAGATACAATCCGAAACCCAAAAAGATGAATCTCCTAACCCAACTGTACAAACTTATACTACAGTACAAGCAACGCCAGAAGTATTTCTAAATTTAGGTTTCAAAGAGACTCCATTGATGACGATTCGAGACGACAAAGATTTTAAAGAATTGACAAAAACGTCGTCTGATGACGGAATGTCTCGTAATTCAATTGAACAGATCAGAGAATTTCTAAGGCTTAGATCAGGATCGGAGCCAAATTCTTTAATCACTGTCAATTCTCAAGGACTTTCACAAGGTGGAAGAAACGCTATTTGTCGCGATTGTGGTAAAAGCTTTCCTTCATTCAATCAAATGAACAATCATAATTGTAATGTTGAGACACTTGTAAGCGAACCATCAGATTCCGGAAGTAAGGATGATTCCTTACAAACTAATGTTAATTCTTTTAATTGTGACATTTGTAGCAAGCCATTTAAACGAAAAGAGCATCTTTTCCAACATCGAAAATTACATACCGGTGAGCGACCATATGTGTGCACGACATGTACAAAAGCATTCAGTCGTAAAGAACATTTAGTTAGACATTCGGTTTCTCATACTGGACAGAAAATGCACGAATGTGAAATGTGTGGTAAAAGTTTTTCACGTAAGGATAATCTACATAAACATCGAAAAACGCATGGTGTATCTGGTCCTTACATCTGTGAAACTTGCGGAAAGTCATTTGTTGTAAAACATTATTATGTAATGCATTTAACTACTCATGCGGTAGCTGTCATGGATGGTATAAATTGTCCTGATCCATTTCCATATAAATGCGATATATGCCACAAAGCATTTTCAGTAAAACAATATCTTACTACACATAGACTTAGACATAGATCGAAAAATAATAATTCTGCACAAAATAGTTTAAACGGGCATCAACAACAGTCGAATCCTACAAATAATGTGAATGTAGTGACAAATAACGTTAGTAATACTGGAAATTTAAATAATAATGGGCAATCTAGCAATGAATCGACTGTTGAAATGCAAAGCGTTATTGAACGGAACGAACAAGTTAATAGTTCATTTGCAAACAGTCAATATCATACTAATATGCAAGAGTTTCAATGAGATAAGGGAAAGCGTGTCTATTATGTTCTCTTGCCAAATGGTAACAATCATAAAATCGTGGTTGTATAAGCAAGAGAAACTTTATGACGCGCTGAAATATTTTCTTATGGTTTTGTTCTCTTGAACGAACGTGGTATTTGTACTTTAATACTATAGAAATGAAATCAAAATGATTATTCTAACAAATTAGATATTTTGATGTACACACATCGGACAGAAAGTAGATCTGTTGAATTCACCGGACATAACGATATATTTTGCCAACAAATTATATGGAATGCATGCTGTAGTTTTTAAATGAGTGCTCATTCGCGCGGATCTAATATTTGAAAGATATGTGTTATTATATGTTATTAAGGGGATGCTGGAGTGATGGCCGAACTTGATTGATGTTGATAATACAAATTCTTTTTAATACTAAATTATAAAAATGTCGATAATAGCATCTTTAATTCATTTCTTACATTATTGTTCTGTCTCACTCAAATGCATATCTGTCCTTATCTAACATATTACAGCGCAATCTTTTGTAAGATCCGACACCTACTGCTAGACACAATTACTGCTCTGTTTATCATTCTGAGTCTTTACCAAACATACATATACACATAATTTGCAGCTGAATATGAAGCCTAAAATGTGTTTTTTGCTTCCTGTTTCTTATTTCTTATTTTATACTTTTTCCTTCTTTACAATCGTTTCTTTCTTGACAATCGCGTTTCTTTTCACGTGTTTCTTGTCTCTTTCAAAGTTTGTCAACTTTTATCTCCAGCGATAAGTGAAGAAACTGGACAAAAGACGAGAAATAAAAGTGGTAAAAAGCAAGATGAGGAAATAAAGAGCACATTGTAAATTAGGCTTAAAACTTTCTTTTTAAGCTTTCAATCTTAATTCTATAAACTCAATATTGTTTGTTCATGTAATCCGACGGGTGGTGCAATATCACTTTGTCCATACGAGCTATAGAACTTTTATATTAAGGAATCGTCTACATCAGATGACAGCTTTACGAGTTGAAAAATGTAAGTTCTTAATTTTTTTTTATCTTACAATTAGTATAAAGTCCATTACTCTATCTCTTAGTTTTGCGTCTACTTCAATCCTGTAAAAGGAGATTTTTATTTCGTTCAAAAGTTTTTATACGGCTGTAATGTATCGATAATTCGCGACTCCACCATGCCCTTAATACAATACCCCTATACTTGTATGCAATATTCTGTATATGAGTATTATTCATATCTAGATACAGCAAATACAATGATTATAGAAATTCAAGATCATTCAAGATCATAGACATAAAAAAAGTTAAAAAAAGAAAGTTCATCGTCATTCTCGAATGCACGCCAACAAACATTAGTATATATTCTAATTTATTCTTTGAAAGAACCAAAATAATGATGAATAATTTTGCAAGATGTAATATGTCCGTATTATTAAAATCACAAATCAGTTTGAACTTATGAATCGTGCCAGTACAATGAAGTAATTGTATTGATCCATTAACCAGCACACACACATAATGAAGTAAATTTAAATTTACATTTACAGATATATTTATGTGAATGTAATAAGTTATACAGGGATCTTAAATAATCAAATTGTCTATATCACATTTTTCATAAAATGGAATTTAAATGTATAGAATTTGAAAGATTTTTGTCTAAGACATCATGTCTTTTGCAAATTTTTCGATAACAGATTTATTTATTTAATTGCATTTTTTTAAATATCTATAACACTTGAATAGAATGTGTATTCTTGTTATGTTTTATTGTCCTAAAGCATAACAAGAAGAGCTTGATTTGAGCTCCGGAACCAAAACGCAAAGCCATCGACGCAAAAAAATTCATGTAGATAAGATTTCGGGGGACTGTAAAGCGTCAATACGCATCTAAGTAACTTATCAATACTTTATAGCTCTTAAAATCTTACGTTGAATTATTTTGCATCGATGACTTTGCGTTTTGATTCCGGAGCTCAAATTGGACAGGCCTATTTTAGAGAAAGAAAAAAGGTATAAAATATAGAAAATTTGATATACATTGAATTTAAAATAAAAAATTAGATAAGTATATTAAGATTCTTATTTGGAGACAATATATCTAAAACATGGAAAGGAATGTAATTTTATATCTGATCAATGATTGATAAAGCATGATATTCTTAATGTTGGATCAATATAGAATTATCAATTGTGTTGTATTAGCATAATTTTATACATGATATTCAAACTGAATTGCGAATTTGATCTAGCATTTAAAAAGTGTTTTAAAAAATAAGTTGTTTTTTTCGTAATGAACCACATATATTCGAAAAACATAATTATATTGTTATAGTCATGAGATTGTTCCAGTTTCTGACAAAAATTATCATAGATGCATTATTAGTAACATATAAAAAGGTTTCGGTAAAAAAAAAATACAATTTAAATTTTAAGATTGAAATAATATTGATCGTGATACTTCAAATTGTGACTTATGATATTTCGAATTTTTAAGTATTTATATTGTTGTATGTAAAAGTTCTCCTTTAGAAGAGCTATGTATATATCAAACCTCAACTATCTATTAGATTACAGTAACTGCAACAATCTCTGATTATTTTAAAAAGAATGTTCCAGAAATATATAATTTTTATGTATAAATAGATATAGAACAAAGACCAAAGAAATTTATATTATGTTTATATATAATATATATACACATATACAGGGTGTCCCATTTTAATCAATCCAGTCAATTTTCTCTGAAATTATTGATAACACAACAAAATATTTCAGATGAAAATGGAACGATTTTGAAGGGGATATACTTTGGTTATGTCGATTTTTTTCTAGGTGGAGACATTAAAAAGATATGAATGTGTCCTCTCCACTTTAAATGAAATTACTATCAATTTTTAAACACCTACGTGTGTTGTGTAGTCACCTCAAAACAAATACAATGATCATAGATTCAAGGTAATTCAAGGTCACAGGCATAAAAAAAATTTAAAAAAGAAAGTTTATCGTCCATTCTCGAATGCGCGCTCACGAGCAGAGATGGGCAGTTTAGAGCTGCGAGTAGTTTCTTACATGTATAATACGTATAGAACGTATGTATAATACGTATAACATATGGTATTATACGTATAAAAACCATATGTAATACGTTATGTTTAATGTATGCCCAACCCACAAACATGTATTCTAATTCGTTTATTGAAACTTTTGGACCTCTAATAGGTTATTTGACTGAATGTTACGATGCAATTATTCTTGTTTACACATTATCTATTGCGGGATTCTCTTAAACATTTTATCAACAATTGTTGCTATCGTTAACTAGCAAAAGCCAACGAGTGTCGCGTTTTCTTCCAGATAGTCCTGCTATTGGTTATCGCTAATTAACGATAGCAACAATTATCGATAAAATGTTTAGAGAATCCCGCTGCTGGGCCCCTATTCTTGAAAAAAAAACGTATACGAAAAACTAGGGAAATACTATAGTATACATAATATATACTACGATATTTCCCTAGTTCTACATATGTGATACTTTTTTACTTTGACACAAATATTACAGCTACAACTGATCTCTGTTACACGGTACGTTTAATCGGGTTTAATAGCATCCGTAGTTATGAAATTGGTCAATCATACCTGTTTCTCGGAAGAATAGAAAGGCTGTGATTGGCCAGTTTCATAATGACATCTACGGATGTCATTAAATCTGATTAGCCCGGATCTACAATAGATTTTTAAACTTTAAGCTATAAGAAATGAACGAATCACAATCAATTATTCTCCTCGCATTTGATTGTAATTAGCCAATTTCTTATGGCTTAAGGCTTAAAACACCTATTGTAGATCCGGACTTAAAGGTGCCGTGTAAATGTAATCTTGGATGCATTCAGTACTACAACTCTTAGAACATATACTAATAGTAGGAGCGAGCGAACTGTATTGAATAGTGACCTCTGCTGCACGGCACGCTTAATCGGGCCCGTAAAAACGTCCGTAGTTATGAAACTGACCAATCATAGTCATTACATTCTTCCGAGGAACAGCTATGATTAGTCAATTTCATAACTACGGATGTTATTAAATCCGATTAAGCGTACCGTGTAGCAGAGGTCAGTGATGCGAGCAAGTAACATAGACATTTAGGGATTCCGTACAATAAAAGGAACTGCATTCCACAATACATGATTTCTGATAGATTGAAATTCTTATTCTCTGTTCTCTATTCTCTATTCTCTGTTTCTTTTATTGTACGGAACCTCTTATACGGCATCCTTAATCAAGTTTAATAACATTCGTAATTATGAAACTGGCCAATCACAGTCGTTTCATTCTTCCGAGGAACAGCTATGATTGACTAATTTCATAACTATGGATATTATAAAATCCGATTAAGCGTGCCGTATAAGGTCATAGAAAGGGGAATATATGGTTGTGGGTTTTTTCTCTGCCACTGTCAGGAGCGTAACGAATAGAGATTAGGTTTTGTTATTAACATTAAAGTAAATATTTGTTTATATTTTTAATTTATCTGTGAAATGATATGTCCATCCCGATATAATTTATTATTGTCTGTTGCTTTACATGTGAGAATCAAATAAAAAGCTAGGATTTTTAAAATTTTATGACGTCGCACGGGCAGGGATCAGCAGGAATCATATCGCTTAGGACATATACCATGGTGGAAGGGATAACATAGTGTGCTTAGTTTGAAAACGTTTCTCTCTAAGTCTCCGCCGTCTCTGTCTATGAATGTCGCGTGAAGGGAAAAGGCTGCCAACTATGAAATGTTAAACATGGAGCGATATTTATAGTCCGTTTTTATTTTAAAACTATTTTAAATAATGTCTTAAGATGCTAATACAGTCCTCGGATTGACTTATAACAGCTTAAGATTGTACTGAAGACATTGTATTTAAGACAATCTTAAGACCATTCTACATTAGTCATATCGTAGACATTGTAAGTCACAAGCTTATTGCATTAGCCAATCCGATGCTACAATTTTAAGGCCATTCTACATTGGTCTTAGACATCGCAAATCACAAGCTTGTTGCTTCAGCTAATCCGATGTTTCAATTTTAAAGCCGCATGATGATTACGACGCTTCCAACTCTATGATACGATCATTGTAGAATGACTTTTAAATGCAATCGGTTATGAATACCGGCTTATTTCGTGAAATTGGTACTGAATTTTTTTTTGTTTAACACATTTTATGTTTCTCTTTCTATGGAAAGAAAGAACACATTTTATGTTCTAAGGAACGAGTCAATTCAAGCGTTTTATAATTAGCAGCCTTTTCCCCTCACGCAACATTCATAGACAGAGATAGAGACAGAGCGGAGATTTAAAGAGAGACTCTTGCAAACTGAACACACCATGTTATCTCTTCCATCATGACACATACTATTGGAAGAGGAATAGGTCGCTGATCGTGAAGCCAACATCTGTGCAAGAGAGAAAGGTATAGAGCTCCATTTAACTGCGATGCGCATGTGCCACTCATCTCCATTCAATCCTCCATTGTCTTGGCAGTTTGCGTTTCATGTCCATTCCACTTCGTATGTACATTCGTAACATCAGTGATCTAGTTTTTACCAAGGATTTAATTCGGATCAGAATATAAGAACCAACCAATTACAGTCGAGTATTCCCTTGTTGCAGTCGAACGACAGGAGAATGCTCGACTGTAGTTGGTTGGTTTTTACATTTTGATCTGGTTTAAATCCTCGGTGGGAATTAGGCCAATGTGTAAAAAACACTAACACAACTGTATGATTTACACAGATGACAGCAGACGACAACCGGTCACAAAAAGGTTGTAACACTTCTTTTTCGATGGGTTTCGGAATGCTGCTTGCTTATCGAGTGATTGGTTCTTATTTATAGATCTGTGAGTAAGGCTGCTTTTTCATATTGACGCTTGACGCTCATTTTCAACATTAAAACAGATCACGTGATCAAAATTGAATATCAAATCATCTATTTTGATCATGTGATCTGTTTTGACGCTCGACCATATATGTAATATTACTATATTGCTAACGGCAATTAAGAGCTGCCGAAAACATCACGGTGCAGACGATCGCTTCTCACTTCCACAATTCGTGTACTTTCGCAATGCGCATGCGCATGATCCCAACCTATTTTATCATATTTCATCACGTTTATTGTGTCCGACGTGTTCAATAGTGAAGTTGAGTTTGTTATTTGACCTATATAAAAGTACTATACAAAAAGTAAAGTACAATTATATATTTTAGACTTGGTATTTCTTTTAATTATACTTTATAATATCTAACCTCTACAATACGTGCCATGAGTCCGCTTGCATACGTTTCCCCTCATGCCCAAAGTACACGAATTGTGGAAGCGAGAATTCGATTTTCTATCTCACTATCTTGGCACATCCCCTCCCCCACTCTCAAAAAGAGGCTGCGTTAGCAATATAGTAATATTACATATATCGACTCGAGCGTCGAGTATGAAAGTACAGTATAAGAACCAATTACTCGGAGAGCAAGCTGCGTTCCGAAACCCATCGAAGAAAAAATGTTGCAACTTTTCCGTAATCAGCTATACTGATGCATGCGCATTGCAAACATTTGGACCTTTCTACCTTTCTCTTCCGCACAAATGTTGGCTTCATCTCGATATACGGATTAGCATAGGCAATTCCTGTTCTAGTAGTATGTTCTAAGGTATTTCGTTACTGTCATTACCGAACAGGGATGGGGTCTGATGAGTCAATTACAAATTGAGGGAGAGAGAGAGAGAGAGATTATTAACAAATCTCCTTCTTTAGCGACTCGCTAGTTCACTATGTAAAACAGGCTCGCTCCTTAATATATATTCTAATACCCGATGCAGACTAGCGCGATGTCCAATGAGCGTATAGCTTTAGGTGAGAACATCGGTGAAGCTATACGTGCATTGGATATCGCATGTCGCACGTGACGAACATCGCTCTGGGGGCTTATTACGGTTTAGACGAAGTGAAAATTACAAAAATGAGCAAACTCACTAAGTGTTAACCAATAAAGTTATAAATATTCTAATAAATTCGATCACTTTCATAATTTTTACCTCGTTTCAAGAATCATAATGGACCCCTAGGTTGACAACAATCATTCAGTGAGTTTCTTGCATCTGATTGGCACATTCCGTTAGATCTAAAAATATAGATCAGATATAAGAGCTTAGTGAGCAGTTATAGTACTGAATGCACCCATTGGCTGTGAACTCAACAGTTGAATCCGCTGAACGCAGCTATTTACACGGCACCTTTCAGGTTCAATCAGATTTAATAATATTCGTTGTTATCAAACTGGCCAATCGTTTTATTCTTCCGAGGAACAGTTATGATTGATCAATTTTATAACTACGGATGTTATTAAACCTTTCAAGTAAAAATCTGGCCAGTAGACAAATATGGTGGAAATACTTCACCTTATATTGCAGAGAATATATAAATGGCGGCAACATTTGGCTTTGTATTGCAGAGTATATAAAATCACATAACCTGATTTAAGGTATTATCCGTGGTTATGCGCTATTATATCCATAGTAAAAAATCTTATCATCATGCAAGACACTATAAAAGAATTTATTAGTAATAAGAAAAATGTTGTGTGCTCGATTGTAATAAATGACAAAGAATTTTCCATGAGAAGTTCTGCCATATTTGTCTGATTCAAGATTGTTCTATCAGAATGTAGTTGAGAGTGATTAGACTCTTAAAGTAAAATCACACGGTGCGGAAAAGAGCTGCGGAATAGAGAATGTATCATTGAAATAACCATTAGCGCTATTCAGAATAACGCAGAATAACGCTGATTGCTTCTATGACGCATTCTCTATTCCGCAGTCGTTTTCCACATCGTGTGATTTTGTCCTTAGAGTGCCTATGGAGCGGAAATTAGCAACGGAACGGAACTCGCGGAATCAACACGACGAATCACAGCCACTCCGTTTTTTTTTCTTAGGGTCTGAGCATAAGAATTGTCGTAACACTTAATTAGAGACTTAAGTTGTAGACGTAAGTAACTCACAAGCTTTGGCGTATAACGTACAACTTATTGCTGTGTCTCCAAGAGATTATTATTGAGTTATTCTTAGTGTATACATGTAGACAACGCAAATTTAACAAAATTAATTAAATGGTTAGATATAATTTCTACAGATTATAGTACACAAAATATTGGTAGTATTCCTTCACTATCTATTTTCTGTCGTAATAATGCAATTGCTTTAGTCTTATAATATTCTCAGTTACATTCTTCCATTATATCGGTCGCAATTAATCCATAATAATGATAAAATTGTTTAAACACATTGAGTCATTCAATAAAAATGTACCAGGACACATTCTCAAATGCGAATTTTTAACCGGAATATAAATCAGTAGTTGAAACAATGAGTCAAATTAATTATATATATAATATATACATTTATGCATAGTCAAATTATCATTAAATTATCATTAAATTACCGCTTTTTAACTTACCGACATCAAAAAATTTTGAAATTAAAAAAAACGAGACTTGAACGACAACTTTCCTTCTCAGAATATATTTTACGCATGAAAATACACAAATTTACAGAATTACAGGAAAATATTTATCAAATCCTCTAAGTTGACAGTTTTCTCCGACAGGAGCGCTCGAATTTGTTCTTCCATACAGCGCTTTTCCGACTGTCTTTCGAGCCTATTTTTTTCGAGATCGGCCGCTTAAATTTGGTCTCCTTCTTTTTACTCTGTGATACGGACGAAGTGGAGGACTAAGTTTTAGATTTATCAGAGGAGCGCGACTGACTTATATCAGTATCGCAAAAGTACTAAAAAATATTAGAAAAAGTATTAAAAATAGCGTCATTTGCAAGACAAATTATGGAATCCATCAATCATCCATTAAGCAGCCATTTTTGATACACAGGAATCAGTGATTGACTGCTAAATCACGTGATTGCAATGACCAATCAGAGCATTTAATCAATTGCGTTTCTTTGATAAATCTAGGGCTGTGTTCGGTTGGCTCAGGCTGGCGTCCTATGAAGCGGAAATTTAAAGTGGAACGGAACAGCGCGACCAATCAACTCTGCAATCATTATGCTTTTTTTTCTGTGATTGTGATTGATCTCGCTGTTCCGTTTCAGTGTAAATATTTGTTCATGAGACGCCAATCACACACTCTGTAAATAAACGCTCATGCTTATAAATGCTATTTTTTAGTGTTCAATTTAGTTTGTCAGTGCTCACATTAAATAAGTGAAGTCATTCATTTTGATTATTGTAAGTGTTAATGCTCCTGCTTGGGCACGTAATTGATAATTGACCATAAGTAATTTGCTTTTTATACACTGAAAATAAAAATTTTAATAAATATTATGAAATTTTAATAAATATTTGTTTAAAAAATAGTATCAACGAGACATTTGCTTATAGCAAATAAAAATTTATTCAATAAAAAGTAATACTTCGATTTAAATATTATTTCTTAAAATAAATATTTAATTACTCTAAGCAAATGTCCCGTTGGTACTGTTTAAACAAATATTACAATTTTGTAAATTCTTTTTCAATGTAACCTTTTTTGTCTTATAACCTTTTATTTACTTCCACCTTAATCGGGAGCATAAAGTAATAGAAAGGAGTAAAATCCCTACAGTTTTCATTCTATATACGGTTTCCAATTTTTTTTCGCTGGTAGTGGCGCTGTGTTATAGCCAAAGACCTGGGCACCTATCATGAAACAAAGTCGGAATTCTGATCGGAATTATTCCATTTTCTCCAGAAAATACAATAGAAATCTGGGGAATAATTAAATGATACCGATCTAAATCCATTCCGATTTTGTTCCATGATAGGTGCCCAGTTGTAGGAGTCCCTAAACGTCTTATCGATGATTGTCGCTATCGTTGACTAGCAATAGCCATTGGCAGGATAATCTTGGAATAAAACGCAGTTTTCATTGGCTGTCGCTAGTTAACGATAGCGGCAATTGTCAATAACACGTTTAGGGATTCCTACAACTGGGCATTTATCATGAAACAAAATCGGAATGAATTCCGATCGGAATTATTCAATTATTCTTTAGATTTTTATTGTATTTTTTGAGGAAAACGGAATAATTCCGATTGGAATTTCGATTGGACTTTGTTCTATGATAGATGCCTTGACTATAAAAATATGTAAAAATACAAGGTGTTCTACATAGCACGGAGGTGAATTGGAGTTCATAGAAAATTCATTTTAAAGAAAACATACAAAATTAGAAAACGGAATATCTGAAGAATTAATCACAATTAGTTCATCTTGAAGTATTTCTCAGAAATTCATTACAATGAATATTTCGCGACTTAGTATTTTGAATACTCTGCGAATTAATGAGGAATTGCAAGTACACGTACGCGCAATCGATAGGTTATAAACGTTGCTCAGACAAAGTTCTTGACCGAGCGTGTACAGACGTGTTTTATTTCTCGGCTTGGATGTTGCATCATCCTTAATTTTTGTCAAGCTGTTGAGTTTTTTCGTGCTTGTTTCCTTATTTTTATTTGTTACCTGCATTTTGGAACTAGTTTATGGCTAACTCTTCTTTATTTCATGAAAAGGAAGGAAATAAAAGACTTTGATTGATTTATTTTTTTATGCATAACGCATAACACGTAATGCATAAGAAAATATACCAATCGAAGTCGTTTCCTTCCTTTCCATGAAATAAAGAACTTTGATTGATTCAATTTCTTATGCCTTATGTGTTATGCGTTATGCAAGAGTTTGTGCTCCCCGCTTTAGGGTCTGAGCACAAGAATTATCGTAACACTTACTCAGAATGCCGTGTCTCTAAGAGACGGCAATAATCATATGCCAAAGCTTGTGCGTTACTTATGTTTACAACTTAAGTCTCTAAATAAGCACGACAATTCTTGTGTTCAGACCCTTAGGAGCTCCGCACAATAAAAGAAACAGGGAACAGAGAACAGAGAATAAGAATTTCAACCTATCAGAAATCATGTATTGTAGAATACACAGNTTATTCTCTGTCTTCTGTTCGCTGTTCCTTTTATTGTGCGGAGCCCCTTAAAGTATAAACGATTTAAGAAGCAAGATCACCAAAGTTGTAAAATAATTATAACTTTCTAAATTATAAATATAAATGATTTTAGTATATTTATAATGATTATAATGATTTTAGTATTTATAGAAAGTAATTAATTATAAACTTGTTTCCGTACCTTANCCGTATCTTATCTGATATCATTTTCCATATTTTATATTTTCTTAATCGAAAGCTTCTCGAAATATTGCATGCTTTGTCTCTATTTTACAAACAATGGCTGCGTTCAGCGAAAGTTAGCGCTACATTAGCGCATCAGGTTGCACTTTCAACCACTTTCAACCATTTGAAAATTTTATTGAACGCTCTTAAAATTATAGTAAGCATAGTATGCTGCAAAATTAAATTACAAATATAACAATAGCTTCTTAAACTAATTCTGGTAAATACAGAAAATACCACAAATATTTATTAGGACATTAATCTATAAGATGTAAGAATTTTTTTTACAATAATTAAT
>JAANIB010001388.1:27609-38018 GCA_017607565.1 Acromyrmex heyeri | reverse complement strand
CATCCTCAGTAAATTCACAATATTTTTAAAACGCAGAGTTACATATAGCTGACATTAAATTCAACCATCGTATGATATAATTATATATAAACGTGTTCTTTCATATGTGAAGATGCCTCGTACAATAATGTTACACCGCCAATTATCATATCACGAAAAGTGTAGAACGAGAATTTCCAGATTCTAATTTAACAAATTTACATATCATTAATATCTTCTAATCGAAATGTGTGAGAATAGAATCTGCCTCTTCTTAAGAAAGATCTCTCTCGCAATAAATAATTCTAGAACTTTCTAAACTTTTGACTTATACATATAAATAGTGGTAACATATATGATATGACAAATAATAACACACAATGTCACGACAAATTTCCATCTGTGCAAAGGATGTACTTGAGATTCATCATTATTTTTTGCTGTAAAACAGGTAACGATTCTATTCTCACACATTTCGATTAGAAGATATTAATGATACGTAAATTTGTTAAATTAAAATCTGGAAATTCTCGTTCTACACTTTTCGTGATATGATAATTGGCGGTGTAACATTATTGTACAAGGCACCTTCACATATGAAAGAACACGTTTATATATAATTATATCATACGACGGTTGAATTTAATGTCAGCTATATGTAACTCTGCGTTTTAAGAATATTGTGAATTTACTGAGGATGGCCAGATTGTGGCCGGAACGTCTAATGTTTTTATTAATGTAATGATAATTAAATATCACAAACTATAACTTGTGCAGTGGTTTTTTATGCTCTTCTTTTCATATGTTTTATATTTTTATTTTATTTACTCAATAAAATATACTAATATACGAATATACTAATCAGATTGTAATGTTTTTTTCTTTTACAGTACATTTTCTAAAACTACAATATTATATATTACACAATATTATATAATTACTATAAGTAAATCTTTGTTCAAAGATATTAAGAAGCAGAAAGCTATAAGATCTAAAGCATTATACGAATATTATATGCGAAAGAAAGAGTTTGAGTCCAATGAAAAGAAATTAGATGCACTAGAAAATATAAAGCAGACATTGGAGAATTTTTCTAACGTTCAGAAAAAAAGAAATGAAATATTTAAAAATATGCTTCTATCTTTAACGGGAAAAACTAATTCACCATTAAAGGAAGATCTTCCAGCCAATAAATAAAATATGAATTCTTAATATTAATTCTTTAATATGTTTAACTTTAATATAGTTAAAATATTTGTATTTAAAATACAAATAAATTCGTACAATAAATTAATACAAAATACTAATAAAATAAATTCGTTTAAATAATTACAATTTCTTCAACAATACTTCTACGCTTTTCGATAGCATCATGATTTTCACCTTCAGAAATTCGAAACATAGTGCATGAAACTTCTTAAAGTATTCTGGTTATACGAAAATTTTCATAAAAAAAGAGAGGGTAATGTTGGCAACAAAAACCTTTGAGGCATCATAGTTTTATTTTCTACGGATTGGTAACATTTATAAGTAGTAATCCGTTAATTTGCGCCGATTGTGGCCGATCGAGTGTAAAAGTAGTGTAATACATGATAATTCGTGAACTGTTCGTGAACGGCTGTCATCGCGGAGGTTTTGTGTTTTAACATTTATGTGTATCAAGAGGTTAATAACATCTTCGAGATTACTCAGATAAGTTTCATTAGGTATTTTCATTACAAAACCTTTATTCTTATTATTTCATAAAAAATCGATACTTTGTGAGAAAAATTTGTTGTTAATTCTATATGAATTATCAAAACTTATCGAAAAAAACAAGATTAATTAATAAATATTTTAATATTTGTTTATGTTAATAAATATTTTAATAGTTGTCGTTTAATGGCTATTTTAATAAATGTAATAGTTTTGCAAAAATTGAGAGATGCAGTCTATACATCAAATCGATAATAAAAAATGATAAATATGTTGTAAATGGAAAATATATGAGCCATGAGAAGTAAACAACAAAACTTACGAAAAACTTACTGTAATTCCTTGATTTAACTTCCATAAATTTTACATTTTATTTCTCATGACTTTTGTGTTTTATTTTACATATATTTATGATCGTTTTCTTTTGATCTTGTTGTATACACTGCATCTCTCATGTCTTTATTTTTGTGAAAAGTTGTAAGGCATTTGTTAAAGATCCTTCATATATAAGTTTGTTACAATTAATGCAAAACATATAAAGGGCTGGACATGTATTTGAAATACTTTTATTTGAAAAACGGTATTTCCGTAATATAGTTGTATTTTATATTTTGTATTTCAATGGAGCACATGAAAGTATTTTGTATTTATAGTATTTCAAAAAGCACACAAAAATATTTTGTATTTTGTGTTTCAAATACTAAGATTGACAATCAAGCTGATTATCTGAACAACAAAATACAAAAAATATTTCTATCTTTCCATTTTGAATGCTTTTATGTGCTCCGATGACATCTAAAATACAATTGAACAAATATTACGACAAATTGATTGTCATCCCACTAAACGAGAATGGATTGAAATGAATTGAAATGGATTTAGATTTTCAGAAATATTAATACACGAATGTTAAAATGAATGCTTTTCAATCCTGAATGTATTTTTATTCATTTATAGGAATTGCCTGGAGTATATCTCTATGCCTTTCAATTTAAAAATAATTAGCTTTTTCTGTGCGTGAATACTGTTCAATTCAAAATTTTGAATAGGAAATGCAGTTTTTCAATCTAATTGCATCCAATTGAATCCAATTAAATCCAAAAAAAGTACGTAGGCTGCTGGAAAAGTTTCTGCAATCTAATATTTCCAGTAGCGCCAACGTTCTGCTACTATCATATCCGTAAAATTAGACATTTTTAACCTATAATTCAGTACCCAAGCCAACTAGTTTTGTTTGCATAGTATTTTAAAAGAAGTTATTTTGTGAGAAAATGGAAATTTCGCGTGAAAATTTTCGGGCAATGATTTTTTACGATTACAAATGTAATCCCGAAACAATGCATCGATCGACTTCATTTGGCTTTTGGGGATGAAGCACCATCCAATAGGACTGTTTATAATTGGTTTGCCGAATTCCAGCGTGGACGAACCTTTCTTTGTGACGAATTCCGTGAAGGTCGTCCATCCATGACTATTGTTGCTACTAATGTTAATGCTGTGCGTGAAATGATTGAGCGAGACCGGCATACGACATACCGCGAGATTCAGGCATCCTTAGGCATTGACATGAAAGCAATACATACGATTTTGCATGATCACTTAAGCGTACGGAAACTTTGCAGTTGTTGGTTTCCACACAATTTGACCGAAGCTCAAAAACCGGCTCGTATTAAATGGAGTAAAGAAATGCTCAAGAAATTCAACCGAGCTCGAGTAAATTTGATCTACAACATCATTACTGGGGACGAAATATGGATCTATTCATATGAGCCCGAAAGTAAACAACAATCCACTGTTTGGGTATTTCAAAATGAACCGAAATCAACAAAAGTTGTTCGTTCACGCAGTGTTGCCAAGCAAATGATTGTTTCTTCAGTTATACCGGACGTAGCAACCGTGGCTTTAGAGAATCGAAGGATTGCGAATACTGATTGGTACACAACAATTTGTTCGCCAGAAATCATAAATGAATTGCGTAGAACAAAAAAAAAACCGGCGTAAACTAATGGATTACTACTTATAAATGTTATCAATCCGTAGAAAATAAAACTATGGTGCCTCAAGGATTTTTGTTTCTACCAACATTACCCCCTCTTTTTTTATGAAAATTATCATGTAACCAGTATTCTTATTGTGTTCTTGTTTGAATTCCTAGGATGCAAGGATAGATGTAAATCAGTAAAATGCGAACCAACATAGGCTAGTATGTGAAATTATATACTTTATTCTTAAGAAAAATTAACAAACGTTTCAATCCTTTCGATTCGATCTTTCTCAGTGTAAAAATAAAAATAAAATCGGTGATATATAAATTTAATATAAAAGATGCAATGCGGAGCAAATTGGAGTATCGTTAATATATATTCATAAATTGATAATAATGCTGTCTGTCGTATCTAACAAAATATTCAAATCTAACATTTCAAATTATCTGTAATTTAATAAAGTTGCATAAGTCATTATAATATAAATCAAATCAATTCAACAAAAAGTTTATGTATAATAATATTAACGATAATATGTGAGATAAGACATGTAAGCACAAACAGTACGTGAGAGGTCAAAATCAATTGTTAGTCATAGGTATAAAACATAATGATAAATAAAGATAATATAAATGTAACATGGTAATAAATAAATACAATATACATATATACATGTTTTACAATAAATCAAAGAAATAAAAATGGAAACGTCAAAACTTTTTAAATCGATTTTGATATAATGGATCTAGAAATTCTGTGTCCTCCTGCACATTTAGTCCATTTTTTTGTTTGTTAATAAAAATTGATTCTGAAATGAGTTGTTTGTTATAATTCTTTTCTCTGTCTAAGATCTTTGTGTGATTCTAGTCAAAATTATGATTATGTTTCAATTTATGTTCAGAAATTACGGATTTTTGTTTTATGTTCCTTTTGATATGATTTCGATGTTGATTTAATCTGGTCTTAGGCTGGGTTTTCACTTGATGCTACGACGCTCATTTTCAATCATCAAAACAGTCATGTAATCAAAATCAATGCTTGATATTCGTGAATTTTGATGAATTTTGATATTTTTTCACGTCAAGTGAAAATCCAGTCTTAAGCAATCATTTCGTCTGTCCTACGTAGGGTGCATCACATTCCTGACAATTAATTCTGTATACTACATTGGTTTGTGAAAGTGATGTTAATTTATCTTTTTGATTTCTAATGAAAGAATTCAGTTTTATTTCTCTGGTTTATTGTATACCCAGAAAACGTGAATGGATTGAAATGGATTGAAATGGATTCAGATTTTCAGAAATACGGATTTATGAATGTTAAAATGAATCGTCAATCGTGAATGTATTTTTATTCATTTATAGGAATTGCATAAAGCAAATGTCTATGCTTTTTCAATTCTGAATGCATTTTTATTTATTTATAAAAATTGCATAGAGCATATCTCTATGCTTTTCAATCTAAAAATAATATTAGCATTTTCTGTGCATTGTGAATACTATTCAATTCAGAATTGTGAATAGAAACTACAATTTTTGAATTCAGTTAAATTAAAAAATAATATCAACAATTTCTGTGCAAAGTGAATACTACTCAATTCAATATTCTGAATATGAAATGCAGTTTTTCAATCTAATTGAATAAAAAAAATTTTTATTTAAAAATGGACCATAAATGCTACTTAAATTATTTAAAATTATAAGAAAATTTTTCATTTGAATCCAACTAAGTTCAAAAAAGTTGTAACGTAAAAATAATTGAGCTATGTTCTTTTGTTTCTCTTTGAATGATCGATGTGAACACTCGCAAACCAAGTCGAATATTAGACTAATCATGGAGCGCGATATCGGCCAAGCGATTAGATTATCTGACACTTACCCAATGTTGTCTCATAGTAATGTAAATTATGTATTTATATTTTATTATATCTGTTAAATTATGATATTTTTATTATATCTATATAATTTTGTGCACTGATTTAGTTGATTGTAATTGAAGTAGAGAATGAATAACACATTTATCAATTGAAGAAGTAATGTAACGGGTAATGTAGAAAACTCATAATCCAAAGGTCCCAGGTTCGAATCCCACTAAGGTGCGTTTTTTAATACCAATTTGAAGTAGTTAATTTCAGATACAATTATTATAAATGTTTTAGGAAAAAATTTGTAACCCTTAAATATGAATGTTTTTTTTCAAATATTAAACTAGTGCCAGCTCGGATCCAATCTATTTCAATCCATTCAATCCATTTTCATGGATTTAAAATACGTATTAAAAAATGTTTAATCCATTTTAATCCATTCTCATTTGCTGAGTAAAACATGTACATGTATTGTATTTATTTATTACCATGTTATATTTATATTGTCTTTATTTATCACTATGTTTTATATCTATGACTAACGACAATTGATTTTGACCTCTTACATACTCTTTGAACGTCTTTGTGCTAACATGTCTTCCCAGCAAACGAGAATGGATTGAAATGGATTCAGATTTTCAGAAATATTAATCCACGAATGTTAAAATGAATGCTTTTCAATCCTGAATGCATTTTTATTCATTTATAGGAATTAAATGGAGCATATCTCTATGCTTTTCAATTTAAAAAATAATATTAGCTTTTTCTGTGCACAACACACACATTGTGAATTCTGTTCAATTCAAAATTTTGAATAGGAAATGCAGTTTTTCTATCCAATTAATTCTAATTGAATCCAATTGAATCCAATTAAATCCAAAAAAAAGTATTTACTATTTAAAATATGCATTCGAATAGAAAAAAATTTCAATTCATTTTAATCCATTCTCTTTGCTGGGTTCCTACTTCTATTACTGCAGCTGGCGAAGTCAGATAATCGCAGTAAAAAGGTGGCGAAATCCAACGAAATGGAAAATCAGGAAAAAATGTGTTTTTTAGATGTCAAAACAAAAAAAATTATGACATATTAATGAGTAAAGAAAAATGTAAAAAATTTCATTAAACTTATCATTAATACTTCTAGATTATATTTATACATTTTTACACAGTACTGTCAAGTACTACCATGATATAAAGACAAGGGTATGCTCATCTGATAGTAGATCACTGCACAGGAATTCGAAATAGTGGGGATGTCACCAAGCATACGTCATTAACTATTTCCGGAACGATTCGAGCAAGTTCGACTTCATGAAATATGGCTGTTTATCTATCTGCCAATAATCTGTAAAGTCTTTTCAATTTTAGTTTTCTCAATTTTGAATTAATAACTTAGTCAATTTATCAAATTAAAATTTGATATCATTTGATATCAATTAAACAAAGTTTCTTTCAATCTAACCAGTTTATTAAATACAATTTAAATTATTTTTTACATTATAATTTTTAATGTAATTAATTATTTGGAAAATTTTATAATTAAATTGAAAACAATATTAATTTAATAATTTAATTTATATATTAAATATAATACATACATTATGTACTTACATGTGTCATAATCAGAATAATTTAATGTAATAATAAAATTAACTTTTATGTTTATTTCATACGTAATTAATAAAATATTACTTTTAGCCTTAGTTCCTCATTAACTTTTAACCGAAATTCAATTCTAGAATTGAAAAGAGACAATGAATAAGATGAACCTCGGTTAAGAGTTCATCGTGAGTTGTGGAACTGGGCAATTTTCCTATTTAAAAACTAAACCACCGACGGGATACTTGTCGGTATTTTATCGTATACTTAAACATACACTTTTTTATCTCACATCTCAATAAAATATTTCGTATTAAAGTATTACAAAAAATTTACAATAAAATATCTTTTTTATGCAATGACGCCTATAACAATGGCAAAATAGTAACTTCTTATAATATGTATTGCAAGGAAATTATATAACTTCAAATTCACCGCATAATGATGACGTAGGCTTGATGACAATTCTGATTGACTGCTTGACTGTGATTTATCAATGTGCATAAACATACCCTTGTTGTTGTATCATGAGTAATACTAAATCCGTTTTGTTATGTAACGTTGCAACGTCATAAAAGTACTATTAGTAATTTTTAAACGCTTTTGCAATACTACTTTATCATGTTGTCAGTACGGGCAATGAATAACGAAACACAGCCCTTGGGTATACGCATAAAGCGCATGATGCATCATTTGTCCTTGTTGTTCACCAAATAATAAAAAAGGATAATACGATACATCATGCGTAACGCGAAATGCACTCCTTGTCTTCTTACATTATGGACTGTCTTTCATAGCACTAATATTTAAACTGCAGAAATGAATCGAAGGTAATTGTTCAGTTTAATTCAATCTTGTCAAAAATCGATGAAATTATGTTTCGACGCGTTTTTATCTGAAATGGGTGAATCTGACAGAAAAAAGTATCGCTCTTCCCCGTGGACTAAGATCTTAATCATTAAAGTTGACGACTATTCAAATTAGGAAATCTATCACGTCGATGGCGTAAAGGGACATGAGAACATGTAAGTGGAACTGGAACTAAAAAATTTAGACAAAATCAATGGTCTAAATTTTTTCAGTTTTAGTCTCACTTACATATTCTTATGTCCCTCTACGGCTTAATATCGGTCTACGTGGTAGAGCGACGCTTTTCTCTGCTTCGTTCACTTCGGATAAAAATGCATCGAACGAGCATAATTTTATCGATTTTTTTAGAGGGCGTGGTTGGACTGAGCAATTACTGAACCGAATACACAAAAAAATTTTAAGAAATCAACAGTATGGAAATGTTCATTTTATTGATTCATTTTATTGAAAAGTTTATTTTATTGACAGTATACAATATAAATATAATAATTATTGATATTTACAATATAAATATGTTTGAAGTAAAAACAATAAAAAAATAACAATTGTTCGCTAAATTTGCTATTATTGTAACTTAAAATGTGTTATAAATGTGTTAATTTATATTTATTGTAGTTAATTTAGATTGCTTTCTAAAAAGTTTTGATTTTTCTCTTAGCAACATTTATATCATTAAATCTTTTACATGTAAAATACATTAGGATTGTTAAATAAAAATTATTATAGTCATGAATTTTTATGGTCGTCGCACTTTAGGGATATCAATGGGTGCGTTCATGTTGACAAAGTAGCTAGTCTGCTCGCCGAGCAAATGAACATAATTGGTTGTTACTTATAGATCCAACCAATCATATTCAATCGCTCGGTAAGCATGCTTAGCTGCTTTGCCGTCTTGAACTCGCCCAATGATTTCGAGCATATCTAGTACTTCGAATAAAATATAATTGTTTCAATCTTTTGATTCCAAGACTTTTGTCACTGCATTTTCTAATGTAAAGCACAAAATAAACATTTTATTTGTTTGCAAAATTTGTAAACAGATTTAGCAGAACAATTCTATGATTGGCAATTTTATGATTCGCTAATCCGTTTACGCGCGATCCGCTGTATGGGACATAAAGCCCATTCTACATTAGACGCAAACCGATCGCAAGTTTGTTGTGACAGCCAATCTGAAGCATTGATTTCAAAATGTGAGCTTCAAATTGGCTGTCGCAATAAATTTGCGATCAGCTTGCGTATAATGTAGAATGGGCTTTAGGAACAAAATTGACGCGTACGTCAATTTTGTAAAACGTCGTAAAACTGCGGAATGTCAGTGATTTGGATGCTTCGATACGTGAATACACGCGTATAACAGCGGTATGCGTCAGGGTGATGTCCCAGAATGATGCAGCGAATCGTGTGTAAGCGGATTCGCGTATCGCCAATCACAGAATCATTCTCGTAGATCTGCTTGCGAAATTTTCAAAAAAATTTAAGAGAATGATTCTATGATTGGTGATACGCGAATCTGCTGCATGGGACATCACCCTCAGATTACTTTCACATGCAGCATAACTTGCATAAACGTTACTTGCGTTAATCAATCAAATTGTCTCAACAGAATAAGGCAGCTGATATAATTTGATACAATTTAATTGGTTGACGCAAGTAACGCTTACGCAAGTTACGCTACATGTGAAAGCAGTCTTATGGGACGGTACCATAAGGATGCTATTACATGAAGCGCGGAAATGCGGAAACGCAGAAGATAAAATTAATTAAACTTTACTAGAGGTTTATTCGTGTCGCATGCTCCAAATTAATCCAGAGTGCACTTGGATCACAGGTAAGGTGGCGGTTGGAGCAGTTGCATTCATGTGCTCCAATGTTCAGTGACACGAACGGATTTTTTTACAAGTGAGCCTGTCACCTAACCTAATCCGTGAGACCACTTGAACGGATCGGACATATGTCTCGTTTCGTTTCAAGTATTTTGTGTTACTTTGTTTATTTAAATAGCGTTTTTATACAAAATAAATGCGTTATTAATAAATATAAAAGTTATATTATATTTTTATATTATATTATATTAAATTTTATTGTATTAACATTATTTTATTTTATTTTTTTAATTTTTCTTATTTTACTTATTTTATTATATTTATTTATTTTATTTAATNATAGCGTTTTTATACAAAATAATTACGTTATTAATAAATATAAAAGTTATATTATATTTTTATATTATATTATATTAAATTTTATTGTATTAACATTATTTTATTTTATTTTTTTAATTTTTCTTATTTTACTTATTTTATTATATTTATTTATTTTATTTAATTATCCTTTTTATTTTATTTATTTTATTTTATTATTTTATTTTATTAATATTATATTATATTGTCATATTATATTTTTATTTATATCAA
>JAANIB010001388.1:2042-25100 GCA_017607565.1 Acromyrmex heyeri | reverse complement strand
CACGCGCGCGGTGATGCAGGGCTACCGGCCCGGGCGCGAATACGTCGCGGCCGGGGGATGATGAGCCGCTGCCCCCCGCGCGCGCGGGGGGTCAGCCTGTTTCCGGCGGCGGTTCGACCCTAGGGTCAGCTAACCGCCACCGCTTCACAGCGCCCTGCGTCCGAGACGCGGGGCCTTCACTGATGGTGGTGGCGGCGGAGGTGGAGGGTACACTGCCCCCACCACCACCGCGCACCACTCCAACTTCCTCCTCCTCCGTCCTCTCCGCAATGGGGGAAGGAGGTCGCCGCCGTTCTCGCCCCGTGGGGCGGTCTCGGCGGCGGGTACGTGCGAGCGGTGACCCGGGGCGTGAGCGGCCCGGCTGGAGCCGGCGCCCACGTCGTCCCCCAACGCCACCACCCCCCGCATCCCCTCCCCCCTCGCCACCACCGCCGCCCGGCGGCGGCGGCGGGAGAGGGCCACGGCCTCCCGGTGCCCTCTCCCTTTGCCTCTCAGCCTCCTCCTTCTGCGACATCACCCGATCGCAGAAAGAGGAGAAGGCCCTCCAAGCGCTCTCCCTGCCGACCATCTCCTTGACGACAGCCGGCAGGGAGAGATCCTCCCCAATCTCCTGGACCAGAACACCGCGCTCGCCCGCCCAAGCCGGGCAGGCCTCCAGCGTATGCTGCGCGGTGTCCCGGTCCCCGTCGCAGTGGTGACAACTCGCAGTCGGCTCCTTACCTATGCGACACAGGTACTCCCCGAAACATCCGTGTCCGGTGAGCACCTGCGTCGCGTGGAACGACAGTCCGCCCCATCCCCTGCCTATCCATTGTTCGAGGCAGGGGAGGATGGCCTCCACGGTCCGTGCGCCCGTTGTCGGCGGGTCGTTTTCGAGAGTGGCGCGCCACTCTTCGAAGACCCGCCGACGGGCGTTCCCCCTTAGTCGGTCTACGGTCATCGGGGTTACGACCCCCCCCCGAAGCCGAATAGCCTTCATCCTGGCGAAGGTCTCCGCCAGGGCGTCAGCCACATACTCGGCAGGGGGGATCCCCGCTAGGACCATGGCAGCCGTATATGACACCGTCCTGTAGGCTCTGCATATACGAAGGGCCAGCCGCCGTTGCACGCTGTGCAATCTTTGTTTGATGCGGCGGCTGGCCAGAGCCTTCCCACTCCATACCGGGGCTCCGTAAAGGGCCCCGGACAGGACGGCGTGCATATACGCCCGCCTGACCGACTCGTTCGGACCGCGAAGGTTGGGCATTAGGCCGAGCAGAGCGTCCGCTCGGCGGCCCAATCGTGGGGCTATCTCGTCGAAGTGTTCGACGAAGCCCCAGCGACCATCCACTGTGAGGCCCAGATATTTGATGGTGGGCCCCACCGGGACGCGGACGTCGTCCACCTCTATATTTGCCTGAGGGGGCACCCCGCTCTTCCCATTGTGGAAGAATAGGGCTTCCGTTTTAGCGGGGGCCACCCTCAGGCCCAACTCCTTTATGGAGCTGACCACACACGCCACTGCGACGTTTGCCATACCGACGGCTCTCTCCCAGGTCGTGCCCCCGGCCACCACCAACGTGTCGTCCGCGTAGCAGACGACGTGGCAGCCGGGCGGTAGGGCCGCGCGGAGAACGTAGTCGTATGCGACGTTCCAGAGTAGGGGGCCCAACACGGACCCCTGTGGAACGCCGCACGACACGTCCCTCCGCTGCTGGAGTCCCATTTTGTCGTGGAACTCCAGCTGCCTGTCCCGGAAATAGTCCTCTATGATGGCGACCAGGTAGGGGGGCAAGAGGTGATGTCCTCTTAACGCACCCACAACCCGGCCCCACGGGACGCTGTTAAAGGCGTTGGCGATGTCCAGGGACACCGCCAACGCCACCTCCCCTCCCGCGGTCAACTGCTCCGAGAGGGCTCGAACTTGCCTGACGGCGTCGATCGTCGACAAGCCCTCCCGGAAGCCGTACTGGCCGCGGGATAGGTTGGGACCAACCCGGGACAGGTGCTGGACGATGCGGGCAGCGATCACTCGCTCCAGCAGTTTTCCCGCATCGTCCAGCAGGCATATCGGCCTATAAGCGGAGGGACTCTCCGCTGGCTTGCCCTCCTTGCGGAGGAGGACAAGCCTGGCCGTTTTCCACGACCTGGGGAATATGCCGTCTCTGAGGCAGCTCGTGAAGAGCCGCCTCAGACGGCCGCCCACTATGGGGGCCGCGACGAGCCAGACCCTGCCGTGTATACCGGAGGGTCCGGGTGCCCGCGGCCTCCCCTTAAGGTGGGCGAAGGCCTTCACCATCTCCTCCCCGGTGACGCTCAGCTCCTCCGTCCATCCGGACGGGCGACCGACCCTCTCGGGAATATCCTTTTCCCTGGTGGGAAAGAGGGCGGTCACCACGTCGTCCAGGAACTGAGCGCCCAAGGTTTCCGTTATAGGGGGGGCCCACGGACGAAGCTGCTTCGTCACAATCTTATAGGGCCGCCCCCACGGATCTCTGTCCAAGGAGGAGACTAGCTCGCGCCAAGCGTCGGCCTTCGCCCTCCTGATGGCCGCCCTAAGGGCGCACCTTGCTTCACGGAGCACCCCGGCGGCCACTTCCACCTCGTTGTCGGTGCCCCGCCGTCTGCGGCGAGTGTACTCCCTCCTGGCAGCCACGGTGGTCCGTCGTAGCTCAGCTAACTCTTCGGACCACCAGTAGGCTGCCTTCCTCGCCACAGGTCGGCAGCGGGGCATCGACGCGTCGCACGCGCGCGACATGGCGTCCCCAAGCCAATCGGCCTCCTCCTCCACCGAGCGGGCCGGGTTGGGTTCCGGCCAGGTGGAGGAGAGGAGGCTCACCTCGAGGGCGCCGGGGTCCAGCTTGCGCAGGGCCCATCGACGCTCCATCGCTCGTCGGCGGCGTCTTAGTGACACCTCCGCGGGGGTGGACACTAACTCCATGCGGATCAGGCGATGATCCGACATCTCTCCCAGGGAGCCGGCGTCCACGCGCCATCCCTTGATCCTGATGGCCGCCGCGGGGGTCGCCCACGTCAAGTCGACGATGGACTCCCCCCGGGCCCCAACGAAGGTGCTGGCACGGCCTCTGTTAAGAAGGACGAGGCCGTGCCTCGCCGCCCACAGCAGGGTGCTGTCGCCCCTGGAGTCGGTGGATGGGGAACCCCACTCTAACGCGTGGGCGTTGAAGTCCCCACCCACCAGTACGGGCCTGGGGGAGCGTCGTCGAATATGCTCCCCCAGAGACTCCAGGGCGTCCTCGTACTCCCCCCTCGTTAGACGAGGAGGGAAGTAGCACCCCGCTACATCGATGGGTCCCCACTCTACCAGAGTGAACCCCTCCCCCGCCGATATGGGAATCATCGGCGGGGTGTCGCGCGCGTGCTGGCTGACCACCGCCACCCGACCCAGAGAGTCCCCTGCCCAGTTGGGGTGATTCTCCGGGATTCGGTAAGGGTCTGCGGCGATGGCCAGTCCGCCCCCCCACTCGGCGAGGCACTGCATTAACATGCTTTGCGCCCCAGCCGAGTGGTTGAGGTTAGTATGTGCGAGGGCTAGAGGCATTACTTGGTCCCTCGCTCCTCACCCTCACCGACATTGTTGCTGTCGGCCACGTCGGCGGCCGTCGCGGGGGGTGACTCCCCCACGTCAGCCATTTCAACGTCGGGCATGGCTGACGGCGTCTCCACTGTTGTCGCCGCCGCAGGGGTCTGCCCCGCGACGGTGGTGGCGGGGGGGCCACTGGGCTTCTGCCCCCCCTTCTTGCTCTTCGCTCTGGCGGCGGCGCATCCGGCGCCGCCGATGCGGTGCCCCGAGGGGCGGCCGAGCCCACGGCACGCGGGGCAATCGACCCTGCCGCGGCATTCGCGAGCGGCGTGGCCGATGCCCCCGCACCGGTAGCACGACCCGGATCGGTCCACCGTGCTTGTGCACTTCTGCTGCACGTGACCGGCCTCCAGGCATCGATAGCATTGGAGGCTCCGGGCCGGCAGCAGAGCTATTTTGCAGCTCGACCACCCCACCTTGATGCGTGAGGCGGCCACTAATTGTTTGGCCGCCTCTACGGGGCACCGCACCCAGCAGGTGCCCAACCCATTGGGGGCCCTGTTGATTCTTCCCACCTTAAATTGCGGTGGGAGTCGCCCGCAGGCCTTGGCCAGTTCGTCGGCCACCTCTGTGGGGGTGGCCGAGTCGTCCAGCCCGGAGACCCTGATCTCCGCCGTCTTCGTTGGACGGGAGACTTTAACGTCGTCCCGGTCCGCAAAGACGGCGGTCAGTCTCTCGGCCAGTTTGTCGGCCTTATCTCGGCTCTCCGGGCCCCGGACCTCCCAGATGAGGGCCCCCGTGATGGCCCTCCTCGGTCGGAGATCCTCTATTCCCACATCCCTGAGGGAGATCGAGGATCTCGCCTTCCCCACTACCTCTTGGTAGCTGGTGGGGTCGGCACAGGTCACTGTAATGGCCGCCGAGCTCGGTGACCTGAGCTTCGGGAGGGAAGCCTTCTTGCCGGAGACTTGAGGTCCTACGGCGGCGCTCTCCCTCCTTGCCCCCTCATTCATTTTTCCACCGCTCCCCTTTTTGGTGGGAGCGGGGGCCGCGGGCGCTTTGGCGCTCTTGAGCGTCTGCCGGGGCGGCGCCGTCGCGGTCTTCGCCGCCTTGGCGGCCGCCCTCTTCGCTGCCCTCGAGACGACCTGCGCCCAGGTCGCCTCGTTGTCATCCGCCACTCGTCCTCCGTCCTCAGCTGTTGGGGAGATCGCGGGGGGCGGCGGGTCCCTTCTCGCGGAGGGAAGCGCCACGTCAGGTGCCTTCCCTCCAGTCTTGGCGATCTTGGCTCCCTTCTTGGCGGGGGGCTGTCCTCCCTGCTTTGCGAGGGGTTGGCCGCCCTGCTTGGCGGGTGGTTCCTTTGGGGGCGTCGCCGTCGCTGGGACCACCCCCATTCCCCTCAGGAGGCGGGGGAGGAGCCTCTCGAGGACCCGTTCGATACGGGCATCCTCGTCGTCCCGTCCGTCGGTCTTCTGCTTCCTTCTAGGAGGAGCGTTCTTACCAGCGGGCGCAACCCTGTCCGCGACGGTCGCCAGGGGGTTCAACTGTCTCGAAACCCCCTGCAGAGGAGGCCTGAAGTATGGCGACCTCAGGTCCTCCTCCGTGACCGTCACGGGGGGCCGCGGTTCCCCCCCCTCCGCGGTAGCAGTCCTACTCCGTGTCCTTATAGGGCTACGGGCGCCAGTCGAACTGTCGAGACCCGACCACTCCATGGTCGAGTCCCCCTCCAGTCCCGGCGCTCTGTCCTTTCTGGACGTACCGCGGGAGGCAGACCTGCCTCTGTCGTGCTCCATGGCCGCAACCCTGGAGCGGAGAAGCACCAGCTCTTGGTTCAGCCGGCGTCTCTCCTCCGCCCAGGCCCCGGGTCCGGAGCATTCCTCCCTCCGGCCGCCGTCCGTAGCTGGGCTGCCGTCACTCGCCCTCGTTACGACTGACGTGAGGGCTGCGGACAGCTTCGTATATGCCACCCACAGATCCCTCGCGATGTCGCCTTTAAGGTTTTTCGACCTTTCAACCGACTTGGCGATTGTCGCCAGCTCGCGTGTTGCGACCGCGGCAACGGCGCAAATCGGTTGTTCGTCGAACTCGATGGCGAGTTCGACGGCCCTGTCCCTAGCCTTCCGTGCAGATGTGGAGGATGACTCGATCTCCGGGTCCAGGATGGCCCGGTGATCCTTTATCAATTGGCGGGCCTTGGCCTTTTCCACCTTCCTGGCTCTGGCCTCCGCCGTGAACTTCCCGGCGTTGTCCGGGTTTAGGGCCGGCCTCCCCCTTGACCTTTTCGCGGACTCCCCATCGGAGTCCGATGAGGAGACCACGAACTCGGCTGCCCTTTTGCGGTTCTCCCCTCCGAGGGATTCCAACGAGGCCGTAGAACCGGCTCTCGAGAGGGCACCCTCAGAGGTGGCCGCCTCAACGCGCGCCCCGACCTTGCTACTCGCAGGGCCGGGACGTGACCTGCGAGGGTTCTCGCTCAGATCTGAGCGACCCTCCGTCTCGACGCTCTTAGTAGAGCGTGTTTCCTCCACGTTATTTTTTAAATTGTAAGATGATGAAGACATTGGAAATATGCCCACGGCCCGCAGCGGCTCCGCCAGCCAGGGTGTACCCTCACCCCTCCCCCGGAACTCCAGAGGAGGGGGCCCCAAGTTCCCCCGGGGAGCTGGCATATGGCTCGGGTCCCCGGAATGTATCATCGGGGACACTGGCCTCCGGCCCCTTACTTCCCATGAGCGGACTTAAGGCAAGTCCACTCACGAGTTTCGGGGGTCCCTCGCCTCCGACTTCGAGGGCACCGCTGCGAGTGGCGCCACCCGGGGCGGCCCCACGGACGGTTCAGGTCACGGAAGCGGCGCCCCTTCCGGACCCTAGCCGCCGTGGCGACCAGCGTGATATGCGCCGCCCGGTGTCCCGCTTCGGAAGGGACGCCGTCGCGGAGACACCGGGCACAAATACTCGACGCCCCCCCCGGCCCCGACCTCGGAATACGTCCGAGCGGCCCGGAGGGGGCGGGGATCGCACGCCCTGCCTCGGAATACGTCCGAGCGGCCGCACGACCCCCTCCTCCAGGAGAGACGGGTGGTTCCGCGACGGACCGAAATCCGCGCGGCCCCGTCCTCCCCTACGGACAGAGTCCGCACCTCTCGAGGCGGGAGAGGCCCCCGGTGCAATGAGCCGAAGCTCTCGGGAACCCCATCCCCCCAGTGGCATGAGCCAGCCCGCAGCCAGGAGCACCCGGCATACGGGCCGACCCGCCTCGCGGGAGCACCCGCTCGACACGTTCCGCACCCGGGGCCCGAGTGGACCACCCCAACCCCCAGTAACGAGGGGTGGGGAGGGCACCACGGGATCCCGAGTGCAGTGGGGGTCGAAGCCCACACCCGCACGGGCAGGGAGTAGAAACTCCCCCTAACGGTGCCGTGCCACCGGGCGATTGTAGTCAGGGCCGCCAACCCTTACCGGCACATTGGGGACCGTCCTAAAAAGGACGAGAACCCCAGGAGTCCCTCCCTCGAGGAGAGAGAGACCCCCTTGGGGTGCCGGACCCGGTGTACAGACTCCTCCCGTCGGGAAGGAGTCCGTACAGGCTGCTCTTAGACCCCCACGTGCCGCAAGCGACCCGTGGGGGAGCCCCCTCACCACGACAAGGTGGCAGCCCGCGAGGGGGATGTAATGGCACCTAAGGATGCCGTCATATGTGGTGTAACTTGTGTAAGCGTAACTTGCGCCGACCAATCGTATCATTTCACTTGAACATCAGTTTCTACCTAGTTACTTTATGTTTTTTATGCTATTTGTTTGTTACGCCGAAACATGANGGGGGAGCCCCCTCACCACGACAAGGTGGCAGCCCGCGAGGGGGATGTAATGGCACCTAAGGATGCCGTCATATGTGGTGTAACTTGTGTAAGCGTAACTTGCGCCGACCAATCGTATCATTTCACTTGAACATCAGTTTCTACCTAGTTACTTTATGTTTTTTATGCTATTTGTTTGTTACGCCGAAACATGATGAACCATCATGCGTCTAAATCAATTTCTGGCTTATGTTAGTTTATTCTATCTGAAAAAATGCACATGGTTTCGATTTTACAACAGTACAATTAGTCACTAGAAGTCATGTGCCTTTTTGCATCGCGTGGAAAGTCGAAACCAGTCGAAATCTATAGCAAAACAGTACAATTATAGACATCATTTTACCTCTGATAGATTTTCTAACCTCAATAGTCATCAACTTTAACGCTTAATATCTCGATCACAGGGCAAAGCAACGCTTTTTTTGCCAGATTCTTTCGTTTCCTGCAAAAACGTGTTGAATAAGGGTGAAATCATACGGTGCGAAAAACGACTGCGGAGTAGAGAATGCGTCATAGAAGCAACCAATCAGCATTATTCTGCGTTATTCTGAATAGCGCTAATTGGTTATTTCAAACATGCATTCTCTATTCCGCAGCCCTTTTCCGCACCGTGTGATTTCACCCTAAGAGTGGTCTCACAAGACTTTCCGAATTTAATGATTCATTCGGTCATCTGTGCATATGTACGCGATGGAAAGGTGTCGGTTCCCCATGCGTTCTTTTTCGACATGCGTAGGTTATGAAAATCAATCGTAAATTCGTTTAGCATTTCTATTAGTGTACAACAGAAGTTCTAATTAGCAATTGGTCGCATTTCTCTTCCGCGAAATACACTTAATGTGAATACCAACTTTCAAGGCTATGTTCAGATTTCTACCCAAGTGCCACTCAGGTATCATTCTATCCTTGTTATTAACCCAACGTTAAACAAAGATGACATGACATTCGGAGAACATTCGGGTCGGAATCTGAACACATCTCTTAATGCTGTATTTTAGTAAATAAAGTATAACATATTTTAATTAAATTTCTAGAATCCGCAGGTTACGCTTATGGTTCCTGCACACTGGACGCAGAAACGCTTGCCGCGCGACAAAATGAGACGCAGTAACCAATGAACACATTAGGAGTTGTAAGCTNATTTTGCCGCGCGGCAAATGTTTCCGCGTCCAGTGTGCAGAAGCCATTACATTCGAATTTACATGACCGGACAAAACCTCCAGTTGTAAAAATTACTATTTTAAATTGTTTGTATTTCGTATAAAGAGTTTTGAAGTACAATTAAAAAGATTTGTAAGTTATTCTATTAATTATAATTCTATAATTAATGTATCTTTTTTACTTGTGTACTTGATCGAAATAATCAGCCGGATTTAAATTCAACAATGTTCATATATGGAATCGTTTGTATTTCGTATGAAGAGTCATGAAGTATCATTAAAAACATTTGTGAGTCTTCCAGACACTTTTAGTTAAATATTTAAATGTCATGTATTTGACCGAAATATAGATTCAGACGCTATGATCGGAAATTCTGTTAGACGCGATCGGTAGTCTCTCTAGTATTTCGATATTCCTGGTTCTTTTCTGATCACACTATTCATAACAAAATTGCTGAAAATGAGTGTCAGAGTGTGTGTCACATGGAGTTTGGCGCGTGTCTTTGACCGGTACGGATGTGTCTGCGTTTAGTGTCGCGTTATGTGTTGCATCCGCTCTTTTCAGAGCGATCTGTGTTTTTTGAGTCATTAATTGACTCGCATTCTCACTTATCTCCTTTCTATTTGCACCCTCTCCTTGCCTATACTTTTAGCGGTATTTTGGGAGACTATGAGTGTGCCTCCCATGGGAGGCGGGCCGGGGGATCCCGGTGGGTCTCTCTCTCCCCCTCCCCTGGTTTCTGCAAACGGCGTCACCCTCACTAGTGTTTCGGTCGAACATTTTAATACCTTCGCTAAAGAAATATTTGCTAGGGCAACGAACGACACGTGTGAGCAGATGGACGTTACAATTGACCGCGCTGCCAAAAGAGCCAATGAGAGCTCGGTGCTTGAGCACGAACACGAATATGCCAAGCGCCGTAATGGACCGGGCCTGAGCCTGGACACAGCTATTTCTGTCTCTGTCTCTGTCCCTCTATCTGACAGTTCGGCACGTGCTCAACAAGCTTCTCTCTGACAACAGGTATGGTCCGACGGATCGCGCACCTTTTATTGTCCATATGCAGGTGAGCAGTGATTGCATAACGAGAGCGCGTTCGAAGTTTTAATGAAGAGACAAGTCGCTAAAGTTGTGCACTCGGACATAGTATCTATGAAAAAGGTCTCGCGTGGCAAAATTTCGGTTGAAATGCGCACTTATGAAGCAGCCAATAACCTTGTGACTAACCCTGACCTCATCAAGGCAGGATACTCAATTTTTATTCCTACTTTTAAGATAATGCGCTCAGGTATAATAAGAAGCGTTCCGACTTCTGTAACGGATCAAGAACTTAAATTAAATCTTAAATCTTCTTGTCATGTAACCGAAATTAAAAGACTTAATAGGCGCGTTGTTAAGGAAAGCGGTGTCGAATACACCCCTTCCACTTCAGTTAACCTTAAATTTGCTGGGAAGATTCTTCCCAGGCAAGTATTTCTTTTCTATGATTCCTGAAGTCCTATCTTTTGTTTTTTTCCTAGAGTTAAAACATACTTTTTTGCTTCAGAGTTGGCCACATTCGGAAGTTTTGTAAGAGTCGTCCGAGATGCAGGCTGTGTGGTAAGAATGCTCACAAAGAAGACGAGACGTGTGAGAGGCAAAACCTTCCCCCCAAATGTATCAATTGCTCTGGAGATCATATCACCACATCGACAAATTGCCCTCTCTTTATTAAACAGAAAAAAGTACAGACGATCGCAGCCACCGAAAATATCTCTCTTGCGGATGCTAGGAATAGGTTATCGTCTACGGACTCTCGATCTACCTTTAGATCCAGTGCTGACTTAGGTAGTACGCGTAGCGTCACTTTGCAGATGATAATTACTATAATTTCCCTTTACTTCCGTCAAAAAACGATAACTCCCCTCATTCGTTCGTCAGTTATAATAAATTCTCCCCCCTTGAAAATGCAGATACCTCTAAACTGTCGTACGCCAAAGTTTTTGTTAAGAATTCTACTCCTCGTACCTCACCCGAACATCCACGATCCCCGCGTCAGGGAACGAACGCTTCCCGTCCAATATCCCCTCTTCCATCTTCACCGCGGAACAACGATAAACACAAGCGGGACCTTTCAATACCTGTGCCACCCCTCCTCGCAATACTAACAATGCTAATAATAACTCTACATCATTGGAAGAAGCTAGGAAGGAATATCTAATATCTCCGAACGGCAGATCTCCCAACATATCGAGAGACGGTGTTCTCCTTAATCATGATCGAACCAATTATCTACGTGATAATTATCTTTATGAACATGATAGACTTCCTACTGGATACATAGATATGCCCATGCTTTCCATGATTCTTAAGCAATTATTAAATCATGTAAGTTCATACATTGAACCGCACTCTCCTCGCTTCTACCGGCAGCAGACTGAATATGACGACCCGCGCATTTATTATGATAATTATTAAGTCGACACCCCCCCTTTTTCTGACGATCGCGCTTACAACTATTACTAATTTCTCTGTTACTTTACTCTATCTCACTTTTCATTTTAATACTAATATTATTCACTGTCTTCTAACAAACCTATCTCTATTGCTAGTTGGAACTGTAGGGGTTTACNGGGGGCTCCCGGAACTTCAAGTTAATAATAACACATACGATCTTTGGTGCCTCCAAGAGACTATGGTCACCGAGAATACTTACTTACACTCTAACATTTTTAACTTTATTAGAAGTGACATTCGCTGCCCCGGTCAACGCGGGGTAGCCATTGCTATTAAAAAGTCATTCCGCTATGATCTTCTTGATATCACTCACCTGGGCCACCATTCAATCGAGCTCATTGGTATTAAGCTCTTTACTCAAGATCCCTCCCTTGTCATTATTAACATATATAGACATCATCACGAACTCCTCCTACAGTTATTGAGGGCCTGCTTGATTATATTGCGAATCAATCTCACGCCGTCCTCCTAGGCGACTTTAACTTGCACAACGTGGCTTGGGGCTCGATTACTGACTCCCTTGGCAGATGTCTTTTAAACTTCCTTGAAGATCGTAATCTTATTATCTGCAATGATCATAAACCTACCCTTTTGACCCCTCCCGGCTCGCAAACATCAGTCATCGATCTTATTGTTGTAACGCCTCCTATCCTGACTCTTGGTAACTGTTATACAGAACTTGACAGTGATCACTTCCCTATTGTCATTCATCAAAACTAGATCAGCTCCAGGGGCCGACCGATTGACTATAACATCATTAAGAACTTAACACCGGATAGTCTTTCTGTGCTATTACAAATCTATAACAATCTTTTTTGTCAAAGAATTTTCCCTGCGGAATGGAATAAGTCAATGGTCGTCCTTATCCCTAAACCAAATGGAAAAAGTGTCAGACCGATTTCTCTTCTCTCGTGCCTCTTGATTATGGAAAAGATTATGGAAAAAATTATCTATCTGAAGCTGAGGTGGTTTGAATCCAATGCCATACCGCTTAACCAAACAGGCTTTCGCCCCCAGTGTTCCTGCTCTGCCAATCTTGTTGCTCTGACAAATTATATTCAGGGTGCCTTCATTAATAACGCCCTTACTATATGTGCATTTTTGGATATCGAGGAAGCGTTCGACAACGTGATTCCTTCTATTTTAATTGAAGATTTACAACGTCTTGGGATCCCGCCCAAAACCGTTAAATTCATAAGTAACCTTCTTTCCAACAGACAAGTCACGTTCATTTGTGATGGCGCGCTTAAAGGTCCATACACATCGCTTTGAAAGGTACCCCTCAAGGGTCCATCCTTAGCCCTTTGCTCTTCAACCTCTACTGTGCGGATATTAATAAATGTCTACATGAGGACACTCTTCTCTTACAATATGCGACGACGTTATCTTCTTATCAAACCAAAACGCTGAAGATGCTAAATCGTCGGTCCAATCTTCACTAAACAATATACGTGCTTACTTGAGAAACAGGGGCTTGGAAGTTTCCCCCTCAAAAACCCAATGGATGCTCTTTACAAGGAAGAGACAGTCACATCCGGACATTAAACTACACATTCAGAACGTAGAAATTCCTAGAGTACAATTTGCCATCTTTCTGCGCTTCATTCTCGACCCCAAGTTGAGTGGCAAAGAGCACCTAAAGACCTTAGTCAATAAAGGACGTAATCTTACTAATATACTAGCAGTTCTTGCAGGCACTAAATGGGGATCTCATCCAAGCTTACTTCTCATCCTTTATAGAGCTGTATTTCGCTCTGCTATCGAATACGGATGTCAAGTGTGCAAGCTCAAGGACAATAAGACTGAATTTTTACAACTGGAAAGGTTAGTCAATAGAAATCTGCGTCTTGCTCTCGGATACCGACTATCTACACCTATTAACGTCATTATGGTCGAAGCAAAGGAAACTCTTCTTAACATCAGATTTGGCTATATGACCTCGAAGTTCATCTATAAGGTTTTCTCCAGGAAGAACTCCCTAGTGCTACACAGCTTTAAAAGCTTGGAACAGGCTGCATACTCTCCCTCAAGAAGACAGCGTGCCCTAGCTACTGTACCTGCGTTCAAATACTATGTAATACAGAAATACTCACTTAAAATCATCTGCAGATCCAACATGCCTTATGCTTATAAACACAGTTATGAAAGCTATACTTATGTCCATCAATTTGACAATTCCCTCACCAATGTTCCTAAGAAAGCGAATAACCGAATATACCAAGCCCGATTCCTAGAAATTATAACCACATACGCCAATCGCGGTCCCATTATTTACATCGATAGCTCTAAGTCCGTTAGCGAGGATCGCGTGGGCTCCGCAATCTATTCACCAGATCTTAACGTTGCACTTAAGTTCAAGCTTCCCCCGGAGACTTCAATTTTCTTAGCCGAGTCTTGGGCTATTCTTCAGGCGATTAATCTTATTGAAGATCGATGTTGTGACGAGGCTTCCATCTGTTCTGACTCTTTAAGTGCTCTTCAGGCTATATCGTCTCACAACTCTAGAAATGCGAACCATATTACATTAGATATTAAGGATCGTTTGTTCTTTTTAACACAACATGGTTTCAAAATTAATTTTATTTGGATTCCTGGTCATAAAAGTATAATCGGTAACGAGACTGCAGACCACCTTGCCAATGAGGCCGCCTTTAGTGGACATCGGTCTAAATTTAAAATACCATTCCAAGAGACTTTTTTATGGTCTCCAAGCTATCCCTCAACACTAAATTTCAAGCACACTTAGATCACTGCGCAACATTTAAAGGGCAGCTATATGATGATTTTCATAGAAGTAACTCAGCTAAGCCCTGGTTCTATCATAAGAATTTTAAAAGAGAGGAGATCGTCACCATTTCCAGAATTAGATCAGAACTAGCATACAGCCTGCATCATAAAAATATTGTCAATTTGCCTGCATGTCCCTGTGGTGACCCAAATCAGGACATTAATCATATTCTCTTTTATTGCTTTATATTCATAAATCGACTAAATTTCGTGATTACCTGAAAAAACACTTCCCATTTCATCCCCTTAATATTCATTATATGATTAACAATCCTCCCTCTACCTTGTGTCGGTTTAATTACTGCATATCTCAAATCTTTAAACCTCAGTATCTTCCAAACCTCAGATTTCCATGAACATGTTTTTGTTTTAAGGGAGGGGGGCGGAGAACTTTGTTTCTCTCCTCTCCTCCCAGGCGGCGCCCCCGCCTGGTTACTTGTTTCAGCTACTAGGTTCACCTTGGTCAGAATTGCTGCTACTCCGCGGCAAGGGCCAATTAACATCGAACAAGAAGAAGAAGATAACAAAATTGCTCCGTTTAGCAGGAAAAGTAGTTGAGGTTAGAAAATCTGTCATGTATACAATGGGGTGTATAGATTAGTGCTTATTGGCGTCCTAACAAAAGAAAAAAATAACATATTCTACCCGCTTGGGATTTAACTGCCTAGAAGTTGCAGCTTAGGTAGTAAAAAGACCGCTTTAAAAAGACTGTTCTCATACGCCACTGTTTTCATGGGTTAGAAATATTTCAAGCGGACACTGTCTACGCTGCAACTTCTAGGCGATTAGGCCTCAAACAGGTAGAATATGTTAATTTTATTTGTTTGGGGCGGCGTAGTCATCCCGAGCCAATAAGTCTATACACCTCACTGTCTACATGACAGATTTTCTCAACAACTACTTTTTCCGTTGATAGATTTTCTCAACAACTACTTTTTCCGTTGAACGGAGCAATTTTGTTATCTTCTTCTTCTTCCTCTTCGGAGTAAATGGCGCTCGACCATGAATTGACCGATTCCGATTACAATCGAGGGCAGAGTCTATTTGTCTGANGCCGCCTGCCGTGAGGCGGGAGGAACTGCGGTTCCAGCTGCTCAGTGCACGTGTAACGAAGAGTCACAAAACGGGTGACTATATATTCAAGTTTAACGATTTGAGATAGGCGCAAATAAGGCGACACAGAATAGGCGGGGGGGTTGACAAGCATATTATGAATATTGATAGGAGAAAGAAGGAATCTCTTCTTAAGATATGCACGGAGCTTACAGGATTTGCTAATACATAGCGGGCAATAAAAGATTTTATTATTGATGTCTTGTCTAGGATCGCTGCAGGGACAGGGACGATCAGGAGAGGCAATGTTCTTTCGGTGTAAACTGTAGGCCAGGTTATAGTGATAAGACCGAATTCTGGAGTAGTGATCTCTTCTCTTTTGCGAGATTTATCATAAAACCAGAGTCTAGAAGAGTTGTCTCTGTAGTGCGCATCATAACCTGCCCTTTATACGTTGCTGCATGGTCTAAGTAGTGTGTAAAGCTCTCTCGTTGTCATATATTCCTTTGTAGCCAGGTGCCTATAATAGATGGATAAAATGATTACGAGAGGCCAAGCGCGATACATTAGATTTAATTTTGCAGATTAGATAGTTGGCATTCTTATGGTTAGAGATGGCCCTAAGGACGCTCTGAGAGTCCGAGACTATAGTGGCTTCGTTACAATCGGCAGCATCGAACTCAAGGATAGCCGTCAGGATAGGGCTCGATTAAAAAGACCTCGGGGGACAATTTGTGCTGGATACATAGGTTGAGCTCCACTGAAAAGCTCCCACCAATGCGCTATCAGATTTTGAGCTGTCCATAAATAAGAGAGGACTCGCTCAGAGTATTTGTAAGATAATTCTGTAATCTTGGCTTGAGCCTCGATGCTACTGCAGTTTTTAGCTAATACAGTCATTGTATCAATAATACAGTTCTGTGTAAAAGATAAACTTTCGAGGCAGAGATTGCCGGACGGCAGGATCTGTGCATACGTTCCTTCGAGTTTTTTTTAACGTCTTAAACAAGGAACAAAAACGAGGGCTTGTTTTCTCTTAGCAGGCGAATCAGCCGTTTCCAAGTAATTAAGACTATTCAAGACTGGGGGTCTGCTTCTACGACAGGCATCTAATCTTGAATCTAGAAAGAAGGAAGAAGAACCTCAGATCCAATGACGCTTCCTTAGCTTTGCGAGATGAGTATGTTAATGATAGTAGATTGTCTGAATCCGAGTATTGTGCGCAGATTTTTATTAACCAGGCGCTCGAGTCTAGATTAAACTCGCGCTGATTACTCTTAAGTCTGAATATATGGCATCCATATTCTATAGCTGATCAAAAAACAATTTTATATAGGTTGAGTAAGAGTCTGGGGTGAGAGTCCCATTTAGTGCCTGTTAAGACGAAGATGATGTTAGTTCTCACTCTACTCTTGCTCTAGGTAGTTGAGGTGGTCCTCCTTTGTAAGTTTGAGGTCGAGGTGCACACCGAGACGCCCGGATAACAATTCATTAATTGTAACAGCAAGATCTGGGAAGTCGGCTCTCTTCCTGATGAATAACATCCATCGTGATTTAGGCAAGGACAAGCTCAGGCTTTTGCGCTCTAGATAATGGCAGATATTTTCCAATGAGGCCTACATCGAATAAATAATCGCTTCAATATTTTTTTTCGTTGAAAAAATCACAATGTTGTCGGCGTACTACAATATGAGGGTATCCTCATGCAAGCAGTCGCTTAGATCAGAGCAGTATAAATTGAAGAATAGATACTAAAAGCAGAGCCCTTACAGCCGGAAGTGGATTTCCCCATGACCTGAAGCTAGCTGGGTCTTGAAGGATAGGAGGTGCAGGTGATGCGTGCGTGACGGATTACGGAACAAATTAAGGAACAAATGTGCACAGGAACACATAGAATTAAGATAATACAGTAAATTGATAAGTGTAGGATTAAGATTAGGAATAAGGATAGTAAGATGAAATTGTTAGCAATAAGTTAATATAAATAGATTAAGCATTACAATTAAGGTGATAGGTAAGATTATTAAGGTAATTCCGGTTTCTGNTGTAGATTAGGATTAGCAATAAGCGAACTAGGATTAATATAATGATAATTATCACAAGATAAAGTCGGTCATGGGCGATTATACTCAGCAAAAAATAAAGAGAGTTCTAAGGAGATATAAAGATTTAGTTGTAAAATAGGCGATTACCTGATCTATGAAAAATGAAGGGCAGAAACGGTGGCATGGATCAATGCGAGAGGATAATAACAAAAGGTAGGATTGTCAAGGCACAAACTTAACGTTTCGGAAAGTCGAGTAAGTTATCGCGAAAAAGGCGAAACATTGTTGCGGGCAGATGCGGATAGAATAAAGGAAAAACAGGAACGTAGAGTTTCTCGGACGATGATAGGAAGTAATTAATGTTTCGTGAAATTAAAAAATTTACCGTTATAGGGATGAAACAGCGTTTCGGGTAGATGAGAGCAAAGGAGGCGAAAAGCAAAAACGTAGAGTTCCGTAGACGTGGTCGGGTAGTAACTTTGCAAAACCAAAACATGTAGAGCCAAAGGGCCAAAACTGTTTTGATAGAAAGAAAGAGAGATGTAAGAGAAAACTAAACGTTAAACGTTAGTGGGGAAACCAAGTAAAAACGTAACGTAGAGGTTTAGTCGGAAATATACCGGGTGTGTGGACAGGACGCGCACTTTGCCAAGTAAATGGTAGGAAGCGCAGTGGGCATCCGAGCGGTAAGAGCTATGAACCTGTAAAGGGAAGACAGTGGTAAAATATAATAATCGCCTAAATCCACCTGAGGATGAACAGAAATCGGGGTTACAGGAACGAAATCCACCATCAGTATCTAGAACAACAAAAGGGTGGGTATGAATTAGAACAGTCGATGGGAAACAAAGGTTGCGATGCGAGCATCATAGGGAAGCGAAGCGAGGTAAACGATTAGCGAGAGTGGGGAGCGAAGGATATAGCGTGCAGCAACGGAGCGGAATGAGAATTCTCACCCGGCTTCAGAGTAGAAAACCTGAGATAGCTCGCGGTAATGGTCGGAAAATAAAATGTGATAAGGAAATATTCTTCCGGCGGCGAAACAAAGATCGTAGTATCTAGGAGGGTGTTCCAAACCGCCGAAACGGGGAATCAGCCGATAGATAAACCGCGGGAATGCATAGTGCGTAATTAGCGAGTATCCAACTATTTGTAATAGTCGAAGACGACACATTTGTATTGTGACCAAATCAATCGTCAAATGTAGAATTGTTTTGTTATCCTAAGGGTGATAGTCGAATAATTATCGCGGAACCCATCCTTTGCGAATTCTCCGAAAAAGCCGGCGACTCATGAGGAGCGCGCGTAACTACGGCGGCGGGGTGCAGAGGACGACAGCGCAAATCCCTTCGTCTTTGGAGGTGAAAAGACGTGGCGACCATGAGGAGAAAGAGAAGGACCGAAATTCAAGCAACCGGATTGGAAATCCGGTCACACTCTGAGGCGTGCCTCTGAAGGAGTTAAATGGGCTCTGAATGCATCATAAACAAATGAAATGTTTCCAAAAAGGAGGTTGTTATTAAATTTCTTGGCCAAGAGATCGAACCTGAGCAGGTCGTTGTCCAAAATAAATGGACTCACGTTATCAAAGGCTTTCTCTATGTCTAGAAAGACATATGGTATTAGATGGATTCACGTTATCAAAGTCTTTCTCTATGTCTAGAAAGACACATGGTATTAGATCCCTCAATGAATGATCCCTTGAATATTGGTGAGAGCAACATCAGACTATTTGCGCAGGAGCTGCTGGAGCGAAAATTCAGTTGAGTGAAGGTCAGGAGCGCCTTGTTCTCAACAAACCATTTGACTCTCATATGATCTTTTTCAATAGAGAAGACAGGATATCAGTGAGATGGGCCTAAGATCTTTCCCGCCGGATTTGAGGATGAGGACAACCAGTGATCGCATCCAGTCGTCTAGGAATGCGCTTTTATTGAATAGCTGGTTGTAGATACTTAGAAGTTTCTCCAAACAGGGCAGGGGAAAATGCTTGATTATGGAGTAGTCTATTTGGTCAAGCCCTGGGGCCCTCTGCCCTAGCTGCCGCAATCGACTATTGCAACTCCTTCATGGAGATCGGGCCGTCCAATAATTCATATACATTATGATCTTGATCTGCAAGTTGCATGCTCTCTAAGGATGATGGAGGATGCTCGCTGCACGAGGGGAAGCAGATTGAGTTGATAACCTTCTCCTGAGTCACGCGACTCTCTTCCCCCGAGATGGTGGATACGCCGGTTTTTAAAAGCTCTGATTACGATCCATAGTTGGAAGGTGGGCGTTTTGCCATTGAAGCTACCGCAAAACTCGCGCCATTTGCTTCTCTTGACTTTCCTAACAGTTTTTCTACTCCGCAGCTGTTTGTTTATATTCCAAGTAGTTTTCAGAGGAAGATTGCAAATTGAATTGCCGCATTGCAGCCTTCCTTGAATCAACTATCACTTGGCATTCCTCCGTCCATCAAGGAGAAGGGATGCGCTTAACAGTGGTTGGTTTAGAAGCAGGAACATGCGACCCAGCTGGGAAGAAAGAATAGGCAATGTTAAGAATATTGTTTTTGAAACATTCATAATGGTTTACTGCATCTGACAGGGGGGAGGGAGGAGTTTCCCCGATAATCAGCGGGTTGATTTTCAGACAACTTACTGCGTAGAACTTTTAAAGCTGCTGCGAGTTAAGTCTAATCTTATATTTGAACTACATCTTAGACTTGATGCGCACGTCCAGGCGGACAATAACAGAAAAATGGTCACTCGAAAGGGTGTCTGATGTAGCAAAATAGCAGGTACAAGTCCGGTGTGGTTATCACCAGATCAATGACTGACGGCCTGTTGGCTGAAGGAGCGTCGGTTTGTCATCATTGCAAATCATTAGCCCGAAATCGTCCAAAGATCGATGAAGTTATCTGCCAATGGAGTCCGTGGCAAAACAATCTCAGTCGATGGTGCGCGTTCAAGTCACCCACAGTATGGCGTATTCATACTGCCGCATAGTATCGAGGATGTGATCAAGAAATGTCGCTGCTGTCCGGATGCCGGCGTGGCGATACAGATTAATCAGAATATATGGAGAATTGTTTATGTATCTTTGGACTTCGATAACTAACCTCTATAGAGTGATGTTGGCCAAACGAAATATTGAGTTCTTCAAAATAAATGCTATTTCTAATTGCGATGGCAATCCCACTCTGCTCAGGAAGAGTACAGTCGCTCCGGAGCATGCAGAAATTCTTCAGTATGAATTGATGATCACACGATAGTTTAGTTTCCTGCAGACAGAATATATCGTATGAATCCGTAACCTTTTGAAGTTCAGTAGCTTGTTGTACCCTTGGGTGAAGGATACTGATAGGGGAACCGCCAAGAACCTGGACTAAGAAATAAGCCAAACCAAATACACAAAACTAACACTTTAATAATTAGTTACTTCTTATAATGTAAATATATACACTTAAATTTATACACTTTATTAACATATGGATTTAGATTATAGTTATTTAATTGCATTAGGCAATTTGACGTGTCGGCCTGATTTCAGTTTGTAGATATGCGTTTTGCGTTGACTTTATAATTCGATTGACATTATGATTTAATACATGTGAATTGTTGAGCGTAGTCTCGGCTGATAGTAAGACTCTGCCAATATGTCATTCATTAATATATTTGTTCGAACTGTTGACCTGGCTTGCACTTTGGTCAACTGTTCGAGCTGGTTTCAGTTTTCTTTTTTAATGCAGTCATTGTTGACAATCGCATCCTGATTTCTTACTTTGGCGGGTAGTAGCTTCTGTCTTTTTTGCAACTTGCGAGAAACAGCTCGCAGGATTTGCTTCCGCAAGATTACACTTTCACAATTGAAATACGAAATTGAAATAGGCAATTGATAAGCTGACTTTTCGGAAATCAATGATTTTCAGGTCAGCTGCGAAATGACTGAATTGCCTAATTATTAGTTGCTAAATGACTGAATTGCTTTATTTTTATTCTATTATATTCGTTATATTGTCGTTATAACAAGCTTTATCCTTATCCTTTGCAGTTCTAATTGACAATTGTAATACCTTGAGACGCTTGAAGTGGAAGTTAGTAGCGCAGTGGATAGCTATGACCGGCGTGTTAAGGAGGGACAAATTGAGTTGCGCTCTGTAGTGACGGTGTAATTAAGTTGTTGCATAGTGAGTGCTCTTGCTCGATGTAAGAGGCAATGATTGCGTTAAAATCGGTTAGAAGTAGCGGGGATGGTTGTCTTCCACCAAGGACACAAGTGCTCGGATTCTGCGCCATCGGCGCGGGGGGAAGTCCCGCCGGGACGGTTGGAGCGTTCACGCCACTAACACTAACTGAAACATTCTCACCTGAGGTGTCAGTATGGTTATACGTAAGAAGGGTCACATCCCTTTTCGAGCTAGATAGGAACCTGCCTTTGGAGGCGACCAGAATATCGTATCTAAGCCCATCGACTTCAGTCGGTGTCCCACTTGGGATGCGCTTGGCGACTGCTGAGCCTGTTTTGGAAGGTAGCCTGTAGGAATTACAACGATTACCAAGCGAGAGTATTTTATCCAGGCCAGCCTGACTCCTGATCCAAGGACTAGAGGGCACCCTCGCGTAAGCTCCGTCGAGCTCTTGGGACGCGTCCAAGACAGCAAATCTATTCAAGTTGTAGGTTAGAGATGGTTCTAGATCAGCAGAGCTCGGAAATAATGGAAACTCACGTAATTAGAGATGCAGGGGGCATCTACCACTAAGAGTTTACTAGGATGCACGCACCCCGTAATCACGCGATTCCTCCTCTTGGCTTCAGTGAATGAAATATTTTCCAAGGATGCAAGCTGTATATCCTTTTTGCCTGGTGTACTTTGGACAGAGGGGAGAGATGGATAAATTCCATCTATACAGGTCGCCGTTGCAATTAATGCACACATAGAAGAGTTTGTTGTTTACAAATTACGCCTTCGCTATATGGAGGTTGGCCGCAAAACTTGCAGCGTGGGCAGCCCTTGCAGAATTTGCTTATGTGTCCGATTCTGTAGCATGAAAAAAAATTTGACCTTTGGACAATTTGACAAATGGTGATATTGCAAATCAAAGTAAAGAAGAACATGCCTCAGGAGAACTTGACCGACAAACTTTACATTGACAATGGTAGAAGGGAAGTATTCAATTTGGCTGTCTCTCACACTGCGTCTATTTAGTCTCCTAACCTCAATTTTACTGATAGACTTAAGCTCAGTTTTGAGTTCTTGCTTAGAGATAAAGACAGGAATGCCTTTAATAATGCTAGACCTAAGAATTTTATGTGTGGATATATAAGATCGCAGTTAGCAAGCGCTGCATTTTCCACAAGCGAGTTAGCGGCGGAGGTTGTGCGCATTTCCACCGCGATTTTGCTGCGGCCGATCTTTTTCATGATGCAAATGTCTCTATTAATCAGTTTTAAAACCTGACGCTTGATCATAACTTCATAAGAGGCTTCTGTGACGTTACTGCTGGACATGAATAGTGCTAGATCTGACTTGACGTACCTATTGTTAGTATAATCATTGGCCGCCGAGTGGGCGAGAAGACTCGCATTTTCCTGAGAAGCAGACAATGTCTTAGCACTGGATTTCGAATTTTTATGGGCCCGATCACCTGTTTCCAAAGCCTCGCCACGATGTTTAAGAATTTTTTCTATATCGACATCCTTAGAATTTTGTCGTGATACATCCGAGTTGGCACTTGTAATGACGCAGATGGGTTAGTACATGTAATAAGAAAGGTGAACCATTTCGGTAGATGCGCAGTGGACTGAGGGGGTATATCAGTCAATTTGTCTGATTCAAAATGACCGATAGAGCATTGTCGCATGATGTAAACATTATGATGTAAGCACATAGTCAAGATAAGAAGAAAGTTGTTTTGTGTGTATATATATGACAATTTCGCATTATGCCGACGTGCTGTGTCATCAATTGTAAAAGTAAGAGTGATCGCGGTAAAGAGAAAATAAAAATGTTTTTCCCCCAAAAGCCGGAACTAAGGAAGTAATGGCTGGAAGCCTGTAAACAAATACATACTTCAAAACACGTTCAGTATGAGTATTACTGATATAAATAACATTATATTTCCTAAATTTTTATTCTAATAAAAATCATTGT
>JAANIB010001386.1:1097013-1110455 GCA_017607565.1 Acromyrmex heyeri | reverse complement strand
GAAGAGTTTGATGCAAAATTGAGATAAATTTATAAATTATAACATCTGTTTTAAATACAAGATAATATTTAAAATAGATTTTTACTAATTATAAGCTTATTTAATTTTTGCACTTTTAATTATGTTTTCCTATTGGTTTTGAATAATTTATTTAAAATTTTATTTTGTGTTTTCTTTAAAGTTAATTTTTTTTCTCACTATTTTCAGTTTCAGATATTTTTAAGTTTCATTAGTAGTTTGCACTTACGATCAGGACGTTAAACACATAAGAAACTAAGTAGACATGGCGACGAAAATGAAAATCAATGAGCACGATTGCATCATGATGAAACAGGACAGTCAAGTTAACGATAAGGAATGTTCCTCTGGAACGAAGGTCAAGCGCAAATCCAGATCCGCCAGAAGACGCTTGAATGCTATGATGAGTAACGCATCGTTGCACTTTTCCGACACAGATTCTGAAGGCGAGTTGACGATGATCACCAGCAAGATCGACAAACTTAACTCCGCGCAAACTTCGCAAGCGAATCCGTTAATCTCTGTGACCAATGCGGAGATCATCGAGCCTGACATGAAGATCAATGACGATTTAGATTATCTTATAGCCGATGGTGAAGCCAGATCCCGATCACGCCGTAGCAGCTTCGCGGAAAATCTCACCGACGTCGATGAGATCTATAGCGACGAGGTCGATGAAAAAGATACTACTAGCAACTTAAACGTAATTGATAACGGTGATCAAGGAGAAACAGATTTAGAAGACATGGAGGGCGACGACGATATTCAACCGATAATTTATGTTACTCCGAGATCGGACATCCTGATCGAGTTTGGCGGTGAAATGATCACGACCAAGGAAGGCAATGGACCATTCTCTGTAGAAGTGCGAAACCGATTATCGCGAGAAGAAGTTTCCATCGATAAAGAGGATACTAAGAACGTACCGGATATGCCAAACACCGATAGCGAAGACATGGAAGGGTCCGAAGATGAATCTAAGATAGATGAGGCAGCTGCTTACAATCACGTGTATGAAAATCTCGATATCTTGGCCGCATCGCAGATTGTTATGACCAACAAAATGGAAAACACCCTACACTTTCCGGATGCCGCTGAAGAGACTATCAGCGATTGCCATACTGATATCGAGGATGTTGATTAAATAAAGGGTTGAAAGAAAAGATGAATTAAGAAAATTATTTGAGGCATGCGAAACGGTACAGTTTTTGAAATGAAGACCAAGAATAATTTCCATGATCTCTTTGATTATGCTTAACAAGAATTACCGTACTATTATCATAAATACTAGGATAACAGGATAACATTATTATAAATAACAAGAGTATAAGAAGTTTCCGATCGATCATGATTGGATAAAGTCACTATTTAATGGGATCTAATATTTTTATAATTGATGCAATACAAATTACGTAACATCTTATATGAATATATGAAATCTTGATTCAATTACAAGATCTTATCTGAGAGATAAGTAGAATTTTGGAATCTTTCTATCAGAGCTTTGAACAATACCAGGCAAATATATATTAAAATATTCTAAAATAATCATGAAAATATAATTAAATGACGCAAAGTTTATTAACAAATTGTTTATGAAATGTGGTTCTTTATATCAAATATTTAATTATTTCTAAAAATTATTTAATTTTCAAAAAATTTCTCTCTTTGTCCTTTCCTAAAAGTTGTATACAAAAAATAATTCTTATATCTATTTCATTAAATATAGGTAGGAAATGATAAAAGAAAATAAAGGAAAAATACCTAAAAATAGGACGTGTAAATATGTAGAATATCTGATTTTATGTGCTTAAATTAAATTAAGAATATTAAATTAAATTTAATATTCTTGGAATAAATATGTCGTATTAGATATTACATCTCTTTTTTACTTCAAAAGTGATATAACTAAAAAAACGATTTTTTAATTGTTATTTTGAATGAGTTAAATAAACTCCAAAGCTGACGTTCTTTTGACATCAAAGGCCATTAATAACGTCACTTTGATGTCAAACTGACGACAAACAACGTCAGTTTACTACTTGAGACATTATCAACTATCAAAATTAACTTCATAAAAAATTGTCAAAATCTTCACAACTCAAGAAAGATGATTTTTTAATAAAAGTTGAAATGAAAATGACAAAAATGATATTTGATCATATTAAATATATATTCTTTGTGTCGATTATTTGATTAATTATTAATTTTCTGTTAATTATGTGATTAGTCACTAATTATTAATTTTTTTTTTTAAATAGTTTTTTCTCTTTTCTGGAAAACTAAATTATTTTAGTTGTGTCACTATTGAAATAAAAAATATATGTATGCATAAACATTATTTTTTGGACATCAATGAGCACTATACATATGCACTTTATCACAAATTCTTATACGTTTTCCTTTTTGCACCGTGCCTTTAAAACATAGTTTTAAAAATCCTTTAAAAACTTAATAATTTCTCAGTGGAATAAACATAATAATTTAAGCAAAATAAAATTACGCATTGTTTTCTGGAAAGAAAAAATTATTTAAAATATTACTTGAAATAGCATTAGTTCAAGGAAGTCTTATCCACTTATAACAGCTATGATATAGTAAAAAATACCGCGAACATCGTTTTATTTGTAAATTCAATAATAATACGATGCCTATCGAAACGATTATCGACAAATTAATTCTTATATTTTCGTTATGGAACCGATAATAACGCAATATTTGTGTACTTGTTATACTTGCAGACCGAAATGCCGTCCTCAACATTATCATAGACAACCGTATGGGATATTAATGCAAAAGAGTATGTCTCCGCAGTCTAAAGAAATTTTTCGATATAAACAAATACACATACATATATACACATATATAATTATAATTATATGATATAATATGTAAATACGTACATACACATAGATAATTAATACAGCAATACTCAATGAATGTTTTCTTTTCTTGGCAATATTGTTTTTAAGATCAAGTTGTATGTGCAAGAACAATAGAAAAATTTATTTCCCATTTGCGAATTATATTTTTGATGGATATAGTTACAATTATAATTAGCATTATGTCAGGCAGATAATAAATTTAAAGATATAATAAAAATAGTCGTTACATACATTCAAAACTTGATAAATTGTATTTTACAATAAATTAAGCTGTTAAATATAAAACAAGTCCATTCGTTTATTATATGAATTATTATTATTATTTTTTTAAGAGAGTTAAGAAAGTATAAACCAAAAGATGATATATATGTATTAATAAGAGTTACATTACATCTACATAAAAAAAACAATTATCTATTAGTAATATTAGTAAGATTAGTAAGATTATAGATTTATGCATAAACTTTAGATTCGAATTAAAGGACTACTATTTTGCATTTTGTGGCTTTAACGCATCTTGGCTCTAGTATATCTTGTACCTGCCACGATTATAGAAAAGAAAAGAAAATGTGAGGAAAAAATGACGGATTTGCGCTACGGAAGTTCTCGATCGCCAGATCTCGCTGTGAATAAAAAAAACAATTGTAAAGAAAAAATAGACACGATGTATCGCAGTCATTATATAACGACATGCTTAATAAAATGTAATGTGAGCATAATTCTTGGTTGTTCTAGATGCCGCTATCCACGAATCCTTTGCACAAAAAGCGGCTTGTCCCCTAGAATCAGTAGATGCTAGTTATCCCAATAAAGTAGGCGCCGATCAATCGGAACCGGATTTATCGCCTGATCTCGAAAAGCAAACGTATTCGGAGAAGCGTAAATTCTGGGAGGATATGTCGAGGAAACGCGAAAATTATCAACGTTCTGAATCTGAGATTTCGAGGACCTCTCAATTGACCATTAATGAAAGCGACAGCGAGACATGTCCACCGAATATCGTATCCGAAGAGGGCGATGGGACCACTGAAGGCATCTCAGACGTCATAAGATCGGAGACCATCGAGGACATCAATGTGCCGGATATCTCGGAGTGTTCTGTGGCGGAGAAGGCGCATTACTTTGAGGAGCAAATACAAAAAGAGATGGCTAAGGGTACACCAAGACTGCAGCAAGATTCCGCCAAGTCTGAAAGAGACAAATCCAATTTTAAAGGTAAATCGATCGACGACCAGAAGAGTCACGTGGAAAAGAGTATAGTAGAAATGACGAAGGAGAAAATTGATATCGAAGAGAAACACATAGCAGAAGCAAGAGAGATAGAGAAAATTTTGAAAGCTGCTATTGAGAGCGATAAATGGACGAAAGAGAAAGGCCTTAAAGATGAAAAGGAAAAAGATAGCGATAAAGAAGTACGTGAGGAAATTCAAAAGATAACAGCTCAGCCAATGATGGAGATTTGCAAGGAATTATTAAATAAGGAAAGAGAACTCGCTGAGGAAACAGAGGTGGGACATACTTCGGTTGCACAAGTTCAAGAAGTTAGTGAAGAAACGAAAATATTTGAAAAAGAACAAATGGACATTAAAATTAAATCATTTCTTCTAGATGATAAAACGGAAATCGAGCAATTCCTTGAAGAGGAGAGGCGAATCATCGAAGAAGAGGCGGAAATGAAAGAAAAGAAATCGATGGCTGACAGTAGTTTTGACAAGGAAAGAAAATCCATCTCTGACACGGAGATCAAACAGATAAAAAAAGAATTCGAATCTCGCATTCCGATCTCCACGGCAATGGCTGAGAAGGATAAAAGCCAGAAAGAAGGAAAAGGAAAAACATTTGATGAGGAAAAATCGCTAAAAAGTTCTCCTACGGAAAAAGAAAAGGATACCTCAACATTTACCAAGAAGAAAGAATTTGAATCTCGTATACCCAAACGTATCACGGAAGGAGCGACGGTAAAGGAGAAAGAAGGAATAAAAAAAGATTTGCCGGGACGGAAAGATGGCGAAACCGTTACTGTCACCGAGAGGAAATCTAGCGAGGAAGTTACGCGGCATGAAGAACGCTTGACCACGAAGAGCAAGATGCAAACTTTTTCCAAGACCTTCACCGATGCGCAGGACGCGTTTAAGATGTTTGAGAATATAAGTGCAATGAGAGACAAGGATTTCGATACAATTACTTCAAAGATTGATACCAAAGCTACTAGTAAAGTGGAGAAGAAAGAGGTGCTTTCATCAGAGATCTCCAGTGGTGCGGATAAATTTATAACTCATGAGGAAAAGGAAAAAGTAGAACGGAAAGAATCCTCAGAGTCTAAGCTGACTAAGGAGTCACCGGCTGAAATGATAGAGGAAAAGAAGAGCAAGAGTGAGGAGATGGATAAAACTGCTGTGCAAAAGATGTCGATGAATGTGATGGAAGGTAAAAAAGTGATAGACGCAAGCGCTTCTGAATCTAAAGCGAAGAGTACAAAGGAAGAATTATTTAAACTGCTGGAGGACAGTGAGGGAACTGCGATGGAAAAATCTGGAATTAGTAGAGACAGGAAAAGCGACGTGGATGTGGCGATTAGAATCAAGAGGGACGATGCGAAAGAAGTAGAAGACATTAAAGAATTGCCTAAAACAGCTAAAGTCGAAGGAATAGACTTGGAAAAGGTTGAAACGATCGCGCAAGGACAGTCTTACAAAGAGAGTTTGGAGAAATTTAAAGTCGAACAGTTTGTACCTAGTCAAAGAGACAAGATGGATTCAACTGAAAAGACTAAAAAAGATGAACAATTTCCGAGCAAAGAACCTTTAATATCTTTGGAGAAGAAAGAACAATTAATCGCCAAAGAAATAGAAGCGAGAAATATAGCGGAGGATCTAATACAATCGATTGAGAGTGAGATTGAGAAACGATCATCAACATCAGGATTGAAACCACAGATGTTGAGTAAAGAATATTTAGATCAATTGATTTCCGAGAGCAGCGATACTGATCATGAAACACTGGCAGATAATTTAACAAAAAAGTTTGAAAGTATAATGCAGAAAGATGAACAATTGGATCATCCAGGAACAACACTATCGAAGAAGTCCTTACAAGAAGAATTATTCGAGAAAGGATACACCAGAGATAGTATTAGTGAAGAGATAACAAAAGACGAAGAATTATCATTGCATGATCGAGAAGAAAGTTTACAATCATCGTCTCAAGCTAGACAAAGTCTCCAGGACAGAGACATCACTATAAGTCCCAGCAGTATATCTGAGCAAATTGATCTAGAAGAAACAATCGACGTTGATACTGGAGAATTAGAAGATATATCTAAGCCTACATCCAGTCCACAATCTGAGAAAGTTCAGAAGGATATATATAGTGATACTAGTGTCTCGAAAGATAAGATAATATCAGAGATTTCAGGCGCTAGAGTGCTAGAAATTTTAGAACCAGGCGCAGATAGTCGACAAGACTCAGTCGATGTGCCGTCCTTGGAGTTAGATGAGCACAAAGTATCCGAACAAACTAGTAGAGATGTAGCTTCTCTACATGAAAGTGTGGCTGTAGACTCTTTGGAGAAGATCGGTCAGGAGAAAGATGTAACTGTCAGTTCTAGCACAGTATCTGAGGATGTTAATGTAGACTATCCTCCGGTTCATGAGAATGTTCTATCCTCAACTGTTCCACCGAAAGAATACGATGCAGGGGATAGACGAAGAGCAGACAGTTTCGAAATCGAAAGTCCGCCGTTATTTTCGCCAAAAGTGAGACACGTAAGCGATTTAGAAATCAAGCCAGTTGACTGGATGATCGGTGATGAGAAGATTGAGATATCAGAAACGTTGCAGCCTTCTCAAGTATTCAATCAAGAGTTGGAAGAGTATGAATCGTCATTACAACGTGGTCGTACTTTATCTCAGGACGAATCCGTGGACTTGGAACAAGAGTCCGTGACTAAGTCTTCGGAGGAGATCAGTGTAATTGAATCGGTCAAAGAGTCGGTTGCCAGTGATGTTAATGTAACTGTTACGACTACTACAACTAAGGTAACAAAGTTTACTGTAATCCCAGTGATCGAGCCGGACTTTGAAAGTGAAATAGTAGAAAATAAATTAGAGATTACTTGTCAAGAGTTGGTCGACGCTTTGCAACGAGAACATGATGCCAAGACGCCGACAGGAGAATACGCAGCAAGTATACGGCAATCGATACCATGCGAAGATTTTGACTGGGAAACGAGTATTACCGAAGCCGTTACAGAAATGATACCTATGAAAGAGGAGGAAGCAAAAGATTTAACTGTGGAGAAAGCAAAAGATTTAATTGCAGAAATTAAAGAGATAACAGACAAAGACACTTTCCAACAAGACATTTCTGCAGATATAGTACCTACAATAAAGGAAGAAAAAGTAGATTTTATGCAGCATATTATAGCTGAAGAAACACAAAAAGAAGAAGAACTTGAAGTTACTGATAAAACAATAAAAGAGTCAGAAGCTATAAAAGAAAAGATTACTGAAACTAAGAAAATTCCGAAAGAAGAATCGGAACTACCTAAGTGTGCGAGAGTTGATGATGTGCTAAAAGAATGGACGGAAACTTATTTAGCAAAAATCAAACCTCCCAGTGAGGAATACAAACGACATATGGAGAAGACCACCGAGAAGCACGATAAGCCCAGCAAATCAACGACTGCTCCTTCTGATACTTGTGCCTTGAAAATAAAGAAAGACGATCTCCAGAGCGTCGATTTAAGCGCGCGGTATGCGATAACAGTGCTAGATCAAGTGGTAAAGAAAGAGATCGCCGAAGTGAAAGAGTCCTTGGAAGCGGCTAAACAAGACTTGATAGAAGAACTGAGTGAGAACAGTCAGACCATGATTCAAATTAAAGATTCGCCTTCAGAGTTTCAGTTCAAACTTCAATCGGAATCCATCCCAAACGATTTGCCGTTTTTATACAGACCACCGTCCATTGAACATGTTCCTGTCGAGATCGAACCGGAAGCCGAAATTGGAGTTGTTACGCAAAGCGATTTATCAATTGTGGAAACTCAAAAATTCGATGAAGCAAAGCAAGAAGATGTGAAAGATATCATCGATGACAAACTATCTATCCAAGAAATTGTCACCATTGACGATAGATCAGTCGATGTTAAAACATCTGAAATCGATGTCGAGAAACACGAAGAAGAAGAAGAAGCCATAATAACTATTGATGAACAACAGGAGGAAGAAGAGGAAGGTCGTCCCAGTCCGCTTCCTCTCAGTAGATCATCTGACGTTGGTTCGGACATGGATAATAGGGACGACAGCTACTCCTTGGCACCACCTTTTCCGGTACCTAGAAGACGCCAAAAACCGGTTAGGATATCAAAAAAAGTTAAGACCTCGGAAAGCGAAGCTGACGTTTCAAGTTCTGGCGAAAGCAGCAACTACCAGTCCTGTGATTACGAGATTGGCAGCGGAAGCAGACCTAGTTCGTCCGATGTTGAGGCATTACAATCTGCTGCGGGTGGCATCCAATCCGGAACCGTTTCGGAATATGAGACGGCAATGATGTCTGTTGAACACGAGGCATCGAAGACGTTACCAACATCACAAGATTATCAGACTGCAGCAAGTACGTTGAGTTCCCATGAATCTATGAAGTCTTTAAATTCTCTCAGCTCGGGTCATCTTGGCAGCATCGATAGCACCAGTGAGTTGTCAGAGACATTAGTACCCTCGGAGGAAGCGGACGTGGATGCAGACGAGATAGACGAGAACCTGGAAAGTGCATTAGACGCGGAACAAGAGTTGGCCGAAGCATCAGACTCTTCCGGTAGCGAAGAAATACCGATGGATGAAGCCATGGACAAAATTGATAGTCACATACCATGTCGCATGAAACGTTCGTCCGAGATGATTTTTCAACAGATTATGGACGACAGCGTTAGCATGGAAACGGAATCTATGGATGAAATGTTGGAAGAAGATCAGGCTAAAGTTGTGGATTCAGCCATTTCCGCTTCTATGGATGCGCCCGGAATCCTTCAATCTGTAGACATAATGACATCACGGGTATCCGAAGACGGGATTCAAAGTGTATGCACACAGGTGATCTCTACACGAGTTACTATTCCTAGCGATACCGAAGAAGAAAAAGTGGAAGGTTTAAAAGTACAAAGAGATATAGAAAAGGATGCGGAGAAGATGGATGTGGAAACGATAGAAAGTCTGGAACAGAGATCAGATCACGAGATAACTGGAGATGAAGGTCTCGAACTGATACAGTCAACATCCGTCCACTCGATGATGCAACAGGCCAGCATGTCTCTATCCTCGGCATCGGGTATGTCTTTTGACACAGTCGTAGAGAAAGATAAGTCCGAACGTCATTCACCTGACAGCGATTCTTTCGAGCTCGTAGATAAGCCCGATATCATCGATGATTTTGTGGTGATAGAAGAAGTTGGACGTGAAGCAGAGGAGTTTGATGCTGAAGGTAAGAGCATTCGTATTAGCTCAATACCTCAGACCACCAGCAAGCAATACGATCGCGATCTAGAGAATCTAATTACGGAGAACAAAGAGGCCGCGCAGGTATCAACGAGTCAAGTGTCGAGGAATAATGATTTATTTGACTTCGAGTCCGAAGAGAGTCCGCCTCAAGCGTCAAACGACGATCAATCTCAATCCTATTCTGATGAAGAGCAGTTCGAGAATAAGAAATGGATAGAAATGCAGTTCCACGCGGATGCGCGAGTGTATGATATAGAATATGACCGCGGACCATTAGAGGACATCAAAGAGGAGGAGATCACAGATTTTGAAGCCGGAAGTAGTAGACTCGGAAGTTTAGGCAGTCACAAAGAATCTATAGGCAGTGTAGGAAGTATGCGTGGTAGCTTTGGTAGTACACCGGATTACGATATCTTAGGGAAGAAATATTTCAGCAAGCCTACGGATCATGACACTGTGTCCTTGACCTCACTGCAGGAATTTGAACACTTAGAGAGTACTGTGGCAGCTGAGAACTCACGGAAATTACAATGCGGTTCGCAAGATTCCAATAGTAATAATGGCAGTCTTCCGAAAAGATACATGACCGGTCGTTCAGGTCATGGTGATGACGTTTCATTGTCTTCACTAAAGGACTTTGAAGGCCTGGAAAAAGCTTGCAGAGAGGCTCATTTGATGGAGATACGGGCTCGTGAGGAAGAGGAACTACTAGAACATGAAAGTCCAGAAAACAAATATAAATTAGAGAATCTGCCGCGATCGAGAACAGAGACTAGTGCAGCTGGCTCGTTTAATCCTAGTACTTCCGGATCGGATGACTACGAAAAGAGGATAAAAGAGATCGACGAGATAATACGCATTGCTCAGTCTAACATGGAGAAGTTTGAACGGCAAGACGACACTACGGAAGACATTTCGCAAATCGAGATTACCGATGCTGAGAAAGTTTCCGCTCAACCAATTCCAGAAACTCTTCCAGAAGAAACAGAAGAACTCGAAGAGGCACGAGCGATACCAAAAGAGAGCAATATTATGGAGACTAGTACGGATTCTTTAGAAATGGAAGATAATGCAGAAAAAAAATATCAACAATTATGTCGAAGCTCTGATTCTTTAGAGATGAAGACAACCCTGGACTTTCCGTCCTTGAGCTCGGATTCGTTGAACAATATAAAAGACGCAAAGGAAACTCCAGAAACCGTCGAGCGATATGGTGGCAACGCGAGACGAATTTCTTCAGATTCTCTTGAAATGCCTTTGTTAGAGCAACAAGATATCAGTACATCCGAGAGAAGCAGCGGTAGCAATGGACGTCACATAGAGGAAGAAACGGACTCTGTTGAACAAATACCTTCGACAGAAACCAAAACAAGAAATGGTAAAACGAAAACATCACCAAGTAGTGATACATAGGATAATTTTCATAGGTAAGTAGATCCTGCGTAACAAATTTTTAATTTACATATTAATATAATTATATAATTAATTTAATGATATTAAATAAATCATAAAAAANCTCAATTCGGTTCATTATTCATGTACATTCGGCAACTAAAAGATTGTAACATTTTTTCTTTCTAATGGTCTTCAGAACATGACAAAATTGTCAGAAAGTGAGTCCTAACCGCTACTTACGCAGCGGTTAGAATATCTGCCAATGTGATGATAAAATCAAAGTGTAAGAGTAAGCAAGCAAGTAAGCAAGTACGATTTATAAAATTTAGTGTGGATGTACAAGATAGACTATTTTAATTTATCTAGTTCATTTTCTCACAATCTATAAGTTTAAGACAAAAATGTTTTATACAAAAAAAAGTTTTATGCTTTCAAGGGAGAAAGAAATTGGTGACCGTGGTTGACCTTGAGAAGATGTCCTTAAGGTTAAGTCAATGTTATCTAAAAATTTTTTTAATGAAATCTCTTATTTTTTATTACATATTCTTATAGCTGACTCAAGACCTTTTAAGAACACTATAATAAAGTTCATTTTCATTAAGTACTTTTCAAGATAATTTATTTAGTCGATTTTTTTGAAAGCTAAAGGAGATAGGAAAAAACGGTACAAATAAAAATTTCACGATTTCGATGGAATGCTGTTGTCAGTTCAATCGTACATGGCACCATTTCTGAGATTTTTTGTTATAGCTATTTTTTTAAATGGAAATTGATTTTTTTCTTTTAATAAAAGCTGTAGCTGTCAAATGCTTTTTGAGATTTTCAATTCGGTTGATGTTAGAATTACTCACGTTTTTGGAAAACAGTTGTTGGTGACCTTGAATCTGATCTTGAATCAAATTAAATTACAGTATATAGGTTGTCAATGTCATGATTGTGAACAATATTCCAAAAGTTTTGAGCATACTTAATGAAAATGAATTTTATTATAATGTTTTCAAAAGGTCACCAACAGAAGTTAACTATAAGAATATGTAATAAAAAATGAGAGGTTCCATTAAAAAAATTTTAATCTTGACCTGATCTTAAGGGTATCTTCTCAAACTTAACTAAGGTCCAACTTTTTCCCCATTTGAAAACCACCAACTTTTTCTCCATTTGAAAACTATCATAAAATTTTTGTCTGAAATATTCTTTACTATCTTTTACAATTTTCGAGATATTTCGGTGTCAAAATTAAAATGGGACATCCTATTATACATATATGTATACAAGGTGTCCGGAAAATCATCCGCAATACTTCGGAAAATGATTTCGGGAGCCAAAAAGAAGAAAAAAAAGCTATATAAATATAAGTCCGGGAATAAGTCGTTTCTAAGTTATAACCACTTTAAAATAAATTACAAAAAATTGTAATTTATTTTTCATAATCATAATCATAATTTATTTCATAGAATTTTAACATAAATAACTATATTTCGGACTATTTTAGCGTTTAGTCCGCTTGGCATTCCTCTAGTAAAGTAAAAAAATTTTTAAAATAAAAAAAGAGGGTTGCCAAGCGGACTATGCCTCCACATGGTGCCTGGGTAACGTCAAAATACTTCGAAATATATAAGTTTTTTATGTTAAAACACTATAAAATAAATTATGATTGTAATTACGAAAAACAAATTACAATTTTTTCAACATAGAAATGGTTATAACTCGGAAACGACTTATTTCCACACCTATGTTTTTTTAGATCCCGTATCACTTTCTGAAGTCTTGCTGGCAATTTTCCGGGCGCCCTACACACACACGCGCGCGTGCGCGCGTATATATAAGTATGTATATATGTATATACGGTGCCCCCCTCCCCAAAGTTCCAGGCCGGTTGAGTATCTCAAAGAAATTGCATTTTTGAGAAAAATGTTTCACACTAAAATTGTAGGGTTTAAAAAGATCTATTTAATATTCTTATCAGTTTGACCATAGGTGGCATTGAGGTTGAGGTCACACCGATTTTTAAAAATTGGACATCCTATTTTTTATTCTAGAATTTAATAGCCAATGTCAAAAGCTTTTCAAAACGTTACAATAAAGTTCATTTTTATTAAGTATTTTTCGAGTTATAAGACTAAAAGTTCCGGTATCGCCATTATTGGTGTTATCCAAAATGCCGATCTATGACTAACGCCCAATTTCTTTACTTCTAGATAAGTTGCGGATAACTTAGATTATTTTCTTATCCAGGAGATATCTTCATTGTATTTTGAGAAATATTTTTTGGATAAAGTTATCTAGAGGTGAAGAAATTGGACATAAGATCTCATGAATGTTGTTCAGCATCATGCTCTGGATAATATTTGTTGAGATCAATGAAAACAAACTTTGTTCATTGTAATATTTTGAAACAATCATATTGTAACAAGTATATTGTAACATTTTGAGAAATTTTTGACATTGGCTATTAAATTCCGGAATCAAAAATAGGATGTCCAATTTAAAAAAATCGATGTGACCTTGACTTGACATTGGCAACGTCGATGCAAGGTCAAATTTATAAGATTATTAAATAGATCTTTTTAAATTGTACAATTCTTGTCTAAAATATTTTTCTCAAAAATGCATATTTTCCGAAATATTCGGCCGGCCCAGATTTTTGGCG
>JAANIB010001386.1:1047488-1066937 GCA_017607565.1 Acromyrmex heyeri | reverse complement strand
ATAATAATATTGTAATAGTAATTATATTATAGAAAAAAAGAAAAAATACGATATAATTTATCTATAAATAAAATAGGAAAATTTTGAGAAAAATTTTGTTCTCTTTTTACTATCAAACGTGCATTAACAACAAAATGTTTTAGAATTTAGAAATATTATACTTAACACGTCCATAAAATAGAGATCAATGTTGGACCGAGCCAGTTAAGCAATTAAATCCAACTTGAACGATTTTTTATATTGACTGCATGTAACAAACAAAGCAACGTTAATAAGCGTTCAGTGATACTTCGTAGCGTTCTTTAATACATGATTGCTTCTTACTTTTAGTTTTGATTTAAGAAACCAATTACAATAAAAAATCGTTAAACACTCACTGAGCTGCTTGATCATCTGCTGAACTCANCTCAGCCATTTTTAACAGTCATAATCGACAAACGTTATCGTTAGTTATTTAATCAGCAGAAAAGCTCACTCTTGACACCTCTGCGATATATGTATCTAATTGTAAGACAAACAAAAAATCATATTTTTTGATAGTGATCATAACGATTTTTTATAACGATTGATTAAATGCATTTCAAAGTAAATATTTATAATAATATCAGAAAAATACATTGAAGCATCACAGAAAAAAAATTTGCTATGAACGCTAATCCTATGCCATGACGGAAAATTCATTTGCACATATAGGGATCGCAAATTATTTGCAGATGTAACAAATATTTAATCTTTTTTGTACTTGCTATAAAAATTATTTGCAACAAATGCAAATAATTTTTATATAATAAATTCGATTTTTAGTGTTTATTTATTATAGAATAATGTAATTGTAAGTTTTTTTATAATACAAGTTTTATTTTTACATTTTATTTTAATATATTTTTTTTATTAATTTTGAAGCTTTTCAAGTCTATTCTTCTTCTAATTTCTGGAGAAGATATTTTATATTAAATCCTATAACAAAGCTTTTTGCAGTTGCTATGCTGTATCAATTTTAATTTGCGAGTTGCAGACAAACACTGTAATGCTAACCGATGCGGCCATTCGAGTGAGATAAAAAAGATTTATCTTCGAGAAATTGCGGTGGGCACAGATTCCGATTTTTCTCCTGATTATTGTCGATCGCCCATCGTCGAAAAATCCCGTCGTATCGTTTTCGATTCTACTAACAATCGACGCACTAACATGGCCAATAAGTATGTCGCAAGTAACAATAATACATATAATAATACATACATTAACAACAATTATCAATCGCCGAGAAAATCTGATGTTTGCAACATGCGAAGTTACAATGGCAAAGACACAAGGATTCAGCGTTTCGATAACAAGTTCAACGATAATATGATTGATAATAAGCTCGGAAATAAGCAACACAACGACAGACAGATGCAGAATGACAATGAGGAAAATGGATACACTCCTGTGCCAGTGAAGCAACTGATACAAGAATTCGAGAAAACTTGTAGACCAGTTCTACAATATAAGCAGATTAGTCCAAAGATTATTCCAATCGTACAGCAGTGCCCGTTGGATAATGGCATAGCACGTTTCTTCGAAACGAAAAATCCTGTCAAGTATAATAATGAGGAGGAGAGATACGTACGGTGAGAATTTATGAATTTTTCGAATATAAATAATATAACAAACAAGTTTTTTAATATTTTATTTTAAATATTTTGTTTCGTAACGATAACGTTTTGTTTTTTCGATTCATAGAATTATTCAAATTAATATCTAATTATTAATGTAAACGTGAAAAAAACTTAAGTTTACTTGATTTTATGATGCGCTACATTTCATATTTGATGACGCGTTATACGTATTTTTTCATGATGCACATTTCAATCTGCTATTTTAATCGCAAATAAATACAAGATGTTATTTATAATATTGTCGTTCATAATAGTACATAACTCAATGAGGTTCTACGAAATCTACAATTTATCTTTCGCTTATACATATATATTTGTTGCTAATTGCAGTTACATAGTGACTGCATATAGTATCTCTCTTTAAATAATGGAGAGTTAAACGAAATAAAATTGAGAATTCATTTTTTGATCAATTATATAGTTCACACGGAAACTACGAAGGATCTGCGACATTGCAGTCCCAATGCAATAACCGAATGTATGACACACGTGGAAGTTACGAAAGAAAGCTGCAGTCCCAATACAATAGTCAATTATGCAAAGCACGCGAAATCTACGAAGGATCAACGAAACTACAGTCCAGATGTAACGGTTATGTTTCCACTGACGAGAGTGAATATACCACGGATGACACTGACTCCGAAGATTATCAGAACTTGGGATCTATAGATCGTGGCAATTCAGCACCGTCTGCTTTATTGAACTGCTGCGACAGCAGCGAGTACTCACTCGCATTCGAGGACGAGTACATGGATACTCGACGTCATTCGACTACCTCACAGGAGTTGGAAGCCCTTTATGCCAACGACATGGCCACGAGATTCGTCAATACCGAGACTGAAATGCCTCCCGAAGCAAAGTCATTAATGCTTTCGATGGTCACTTCACAGGAAAATATACTCGAAACTAAGAAACATTTGCGTAACACGCCAGTCTTGGATAATCTTTTAGGCACTACTACGCCAGAATGCAAACTCATTGACGTTAATCCAGAATTAGGCAAGTTAATATGCATGTGCTTTTGTAGTTCCGATATTATTGCTTTCGCATACTAAATATACAAAACAATCTTTACTGCACATTATTCTTAATCCTTGTGTACTCGTAGCGCCAAATAACAAACGGATTAACAAAAATTAATTACAATTGTATTATATACAACACATGAAATTTTCTTGTGTACTATATAAAAATAAAAAATCATATAAAGGTACAAAAATAAATGTTTTTTAAATTTTTCCATAATTATTTGTGTAAAAAATATTTTCTTTTTATTTAAAATATAGCCTTTTAATAAAAATTTTATTACTTTTTGGGTATCATAATGTTAAACAAAGTTAATTAAAGTGTCTTAAAATATATTTAATTTAAATCGATATAATTTTACGATTTTTTAACAATATTTTTAAACATTACTTGTATTTATTTGTAACAATAAGAACATGATAATTAATATAAGATACATTTTCGCAGTCTTTGATATACAAAAATTAAGTTTATTAAAGTTATTTCAGTTAGTAATCTTTCATTATATTCTCATTTATATATTTGCAGATTTATATTTAAAGTTTTAATTTCCAGAGAACAAATTGTACGAGAATAACAATTATACTGGACCGAAATTAGCCAATCTTCACAACCTGACAAATTACAATACAGCGCCTCGTGGATGGAATCAATCATTGACATTCTATCGGCCTATTAAATTCGAGAAACCGCAAGAGATCATGTATTCTGATTTTTAGGCCTACATTATAATAAATTTTATAATTATAACCCTTTTACATATCGGTAAGTGTTTTATAATAATTTCTTCCTTCCTTCTTCCTTTCTTTTCTCTTTTTTCTATTTTTGTATTAGAGTCAAATAAAATGCGAATAAAAAATTTAGATATTGAAATGAATTAACATGTTAATAATCATCATAATTGATAAGATTCTTCTTTCATGTGAAACCAGACAACGGATGCTATGTTCATAAAATTCCTTAGGCTGGAATTGAACGCAAACAGTCTCCTCCAGCATTCGTCTATTGCTGCGTCCGACGGTATTTTTCTCCCTTATTTGAGATTCTTCTTCAAATCTTTAAAGATATGAAAATTACATGGCGACAAGTCTGAGCTGTAGGCCAGACATTCCAGTTTGTTTCTATCGGAAATGTGTCACCATGCGATATCAAACTGTCGTTAAGATTCCTGAGTAATCACTACAAGCTATATTAAATCGTGATGTCAAAAGAGAGAAGTGATACGTTAGTATTTGTTACGTATTATTTGTAAATAAACACAATTTAGATAAAACAAAATAATGAGCTTTAAAACATTTGTAAAAATAGATGAAACTATGCTTATCCCTTGACAGTCAGTAAATAATTGTAAAAAATGATCACTTTTTATGAATCATTTTTTATGATTATTTACTGAATAGGAATAATAATGGAGGATAAGAATAGGTTTCGTCCATTTTTACAATTATTTTATAATAGCGATCTCATATTATTTTGTTTTATCTAAATTGTCTTTATTTACAAATGGCATAATAAAAATTAACATGTCATTTTCTCGCTTCTGACATCACGATTTAATATAGCTGTGGTGACTATTCAGGAGCCTTAAGAGTTATAGAATCAAGGTAAGTATATGAAAGAAGAATCTGAAAAATACTAGGTAAAAAGTTTTTCATGCATGAATATGTATAAATATGTATGAACATACATTTCACGCATAAATATTCATGAACATGTATAATTATATATGAAATAACATGTATGGGCATGTTCATGCATTTCTCTTTTTTTTTGTAAAATTACTTTTTAGTGTAATAGAAATAATAATAATAATGAAAACATAAAAAATAATTAAAGAGATAATTTTTGCATTGTTTGTTTTAGAAAAGAACAAGTTTGGAAAAATGTAAAAAAAGTTGCTCATACATAATTATGCATAATTTTATATATAATTATACGTAAGTAATTTTTTACATTTCTTCAAACTTCATTTTTTCTAAAACAAATAATGTGAAAGTTATCTTTTTAATTATTTTTAATGTTTTCACATTACTATTATTATTTCTAGTACACTAAAAAGTAATTTTACAAAAGAAAAAAGGATGTACGAACATGTATGGACATATTTCATATATAATTAATACATACATATTTATAATTATACATATTTATAAATATTTATGCGTATTTATGTGTATGTTTATACATACTTATACATATTAATTCATGCATGAAAAATTTTTTACCGGATATGAAATTGCCATCGGTCGCAGCAGTGCAAGAGGCTGTTTGCGAATGGATTTGATTCTAGTCCAAGAAATTTTATGAACAGAGCATAAAATTAAAAGAAATAAGTTAATTAAACAAAGTTTCTTAAATTTCTTAATGTGAATACATAACTGAGTCTGTATCTGAAGTAAATCTTATTATATACACATCTTTTTAAAATACTATACAAAAAGAAAAGATTGGTTGCAGCAAATCAAATGGTAAAATATGACATAGCATTTTTAATTGGTTTCTGCAAGCAATTAAAAATACTATGCCATATTTTATCACCTAATTTGCTGCAGCCAATCTTTTCTTTTAATGTATTAACATCAAATGATTTACAATTTTCTAAGATGCATTTATTAATATCAATATTATTAAATTGCTTGTTAATTTAATTTGTGACATTGATATTCAGTTCGGTATACAATTTTGGTATTACGTTTCAAGACTAAAAAATGATTTCGGCGCGCAGAACTAGATATGTATATAAATTTACATAGTAATATTATTTAAGTACTAAGCATCTAGCTTATACTATATTATACTATACTATATCTTGTTATTAATTGGTAATATAAAAAAAAAATTTGTCGTTTAAACACGATTTTATTTTAATCTACGGAATTCATTCTTTTACATATTATTTCTATAATATTCTTGAGACTTCTACGGGTGCTTTCTATATAAAGATTATGCAGGTTTCCTCCAGATCCATTCTTGGAATGCCAACGTTTCGTGAACCTTGCAGTCCACTTTATCAGGGCGAGGAGCAGCCTGATACCGTACAGTATGCTCCTCGCTCTGAATAACGCGAAATGCATAATCTTTATATATTATTTCTATTTTAGCGCTATATTTGATATACAATATGTAGATATTATTAATAATTTAAAAACGAGATAGTTGAAAAAAAAATTTAATATTTCTAATTTAATTAAACTGAATTGCATTAAATGAAACGAATTTTGTTTCCAGGTACTGAGAGATCAATCGTAAATCTAATTCCTCTGAGGCATTGACGAGAATTAATAAAATATATTTTCCGCACTGTTGCGTTAATTTTTACTAGCACCATGATTTAAAACAATGGTCTACGAATAATTAAAATATTTTCATCATGAATAAACATATCGCGATATGATTGCGCCGTATGCGCGACATGTTTGAAGTTTGCTTTGATGTATCTCTACCTCTTCTATCCCTTATTGAGATATTTAACGTTGTTCATGCTTTGACAGTGTTATATTATTGCATTTTACTTTATTATACAATGCAAATAAATATGTTGTTTTCCTAATTTTTATCATAATTTGTGACATGCCATTTTGATTCATATCCTATTTCAATGCACTTCGAACTTTATAGACTTATTTTATAATATATGTTTACAGAACTTGATTTATTCAAAAATAATAAGTATTTTGTAACAATAATTAAATTTATACAAAAATATTAGATACTGTTGGAAGCGCGCTCTCAATTGACATAGAGGGCGAGACGCGTGTTATCGGCCGAGCAGCGAGTTAGAGGAAGGTGCCGGAATGGCCGCGTGTGAACAACAGAAGATGAGAGCGGATCGCAAACTGAGCGAGTGCTGTCCGTTCCCACCAATAGAACTTTTTACTTATGCCTTTTTTACTGCCGTTGTTACTACGGATGATCCGAGCCATATGCTCTTAATGTTTTTGTAATAAAGTAGCGTGTTCGTATAAAATACGAAGAAGTGTCTAATATTAAGAATCTTACAATTTCGAAATCGCGGCTGCAATATTCTGGCGACTGTGACAGGGTTGAGTAATTCGTTGTAGCCGTTTTATAGCAAGCAGAGATCGTAAGAAAGTAATTCGTAGACATGGAACAAGTAAAGTTAACGCTAAGAATAACACGATCCGCCTTTACGAGAGTCTTACACTTCCTTCCGGATTGAGCAGTCGAAGGAATCGCCGGACATAACCTCGTTGCAAGTCAGCTTCGCATTGCTATGAGACAAAACGAGTGAGCTTAATGAGTTAAATCAGAAGCAAACCTTGATGATCGAAGCTGGAGAGCCTGAAGAAGCCATTGGAAGAGAAGCACAGCATGCAGATGAGTATACCACGAAATACCATCAAGCAAAAGTCGAGCTAATCTATCTATTAGAGCGGAAGAATGAATTCGAAACCGACACCGGTTCCGCTGCAACGGACTACCACGACAACACAGGAAAGTATTATATATGCGCATTAAAATTGCTGAAAATTGAATTTAAAAAGTTTGGCGGTGATATCAAAGATTGGCTTCCGTTTTGGAGTACTTTTAAAAAAATTCATCAAGACGCGACGTTGTCGAGGGAAGATAAATTCCAATATTTAATACAGTCTATGGTAAAAGACTCGCGCGCGTTTGAAGTAGTGAATAATTTTCCACTAACGGCCGGTAATTATGAGAAAGCCATACACAGCCTCGAGTCTCGATTCGACAAAAAAGACTTATTGATTGAATATTATGTGCGCGAACTTTTAAAGTTAATCTTAAGTAAGAATAAAAACATGTCTCACAATCACTTATGATAAATTAGAGACGCATATACGAGCACTTGAAACTTTAGGCGTGACAACAGAAATAGGCGCAGCAATGTTGCTTCCTTTAGTAGAATCCTCATTACCTGAAGAGATCTTACGTACATGGCAACGAACAAGGGCCCAATTAATTCCTCATTCTGACGCGTCTGTTGTAAATGTTACTGCAAAAGATCATCTTACTAGTCTAATAACTTTTCTAGAAAGAGAGGTCGAGAGTAAGGAACGTAATGAAATGGCAAAAACATGCTTCGAGAACAATGATTTCCAGATGACAAAGGATAAAAATAAAAGGAAATCAAAGAGTGAACGAGATCCAGAGATAGCGACAACGTCTAGCTTACTATCGGCGAAAGAAGCAAAGCCGCAGCAGTGTATATTTTGTGGAGCTAATCATGGCAACTTGAGTTGTGAAACGGCCAGAAGCATGAACTTAGAGAAGAGAATCCAAGCAAGACAAGCTATTTTAATTGTCTGAAAATAGGGCACAGCTATAAAAGATGCCGTAACAAAATAAAATGCCCTTGGTGCAGCAAAGGACATTGCCTGCTGATGTGTAGGAACCTGTCGAGCAAGGACGAGACAAAGCAAGCGGATGAGGAGAAACTGAAAGAACAGTTTTTCACAAGGGAAACAGTTGTCTCGCTAATGTCTCTTCGAATATAAAAATGTTCCTGCCTACACTAAAAGTTAAGATGCGAGATCCAAAAGGCTTGGTGAATGTTCGCACCGTCATAGATACTGGCTCGCATAGATCTTATGTTTTGGAAAAAGTAGCCAGAGAGCTTGGATATAAGGCTGAGAGCGAACAGACGATGGTACACTTGTTGTTTGGAGGAACTAAAACCAAACCTCAGAGACACAAAACTTGTCGGATCTACATCGGCAACTTAGATGGAACATATAAATATGACTTCGTAGCTTTGCAACAAAATATTATCTGCCAGGACGCCCCTTGTAAGATCGATAATACATGGATGGATATACTTGAGAAAAAAGACATACGTTTGAGCGACACCAGTGAACATCAAGAATCCATTTCACTGTTGATTGGAGCTGATGTTGCTGGCAAGATATTCACAGGAAAAGTCCTGCAGATAAATCAAGGAATAACAGCTCTAGAAACTAAGCTTGGATAGACAATCTTAGGTAGGAATAGACGATGACAGCGGTATCGATACTACGCTGATGATTATGTCAATGTTCACTCAGGAAGCCAACATATCAGACTTATGGAGACTCGACTTGGGCATCACGGATCCTATTGAGAGTGTTACTAAAGAGACACATCAAGCTGAAATAAAGACCTCATTTCAAGAGACAACAAAAATCGACAACGAAGGTCGATTCGAAGTTCTGCCGTGGAAAAAGAATCATCCATCTTTACGAGATAATCGAGATGTAGCCGAGAAAAGACTAAAAGGCGTTAAAAAGAGATTGCGACAAGACTTATTTGACTACCAGGCTGTCTTTGATAATTGGTTCGAAGAAGCGATTATTGAAAAGGTACTTGAAGTCGACCAAGAGAGCTACTTATCTTCCACACAGGTCTGTAGTCAAGAAAGAAGGAACTACGAAGATATGTCCTGTTTTCGATGCGTCAACAAAAGTCAAGGAATCGCCTTCGCTTAACCAATGCTTGGAGACTGGATCCAATCTTATAGAGCTTATTCCAGTATTGCTACATCGATTTCGAGAGAGGAAGATAGGAGTAACAGCTGATATCGCAAAAGCCTTCTTACAAATCGACGTCTCTTCGTCGGATAGAGATGTTTTGAGATTCCTGTGGTGGAACGTTGATGGAGAAATAGAGATTTATCGACATCATCGAGTTGTCTTCGGACTGACAAGCAGCCCATTCGTTTTAGGGGCGATTGAATTGCATATTAATAGAGCCTTAAATTCTATCATTTTGCCATATAAGCAGTTTATAAGAAACTGGCAAATCCTTTTATGTCGATGACTGTGTCATTAGTGTCGATCTTATTCTGATTTTGAAGTTTTCAGGAGAGAAGCCTGTTCCCTTTTGACTCTTTTGGTCAAATTTGACTTAAGAGATTGGAAATACACTGGCAAGGATCCTGAGAGTCAGTCAACGGTGGACTTATATGGGACACCAAAAGGGATACTTTAATGTTACCGGAATTTCCTGCATCGACGATCACGGAGAAAATAACGAAGAGAGTTATCTTGTCATAAGTACAGTAAGTTTACAACCCTCTCAGATNTTGTTTTGATCCACCACCTAGAATTCAAGAAAAAAATTCACGAAAAAGCTTATTTTTTTCGACGCGCTTGGGTAGTGTAACCCCTTAAGCACGAATTTCTTAAATGGGTTCAGCAACTAGGTCTCCTATGTATATCGAAATTTCCACGATGGATTTTTGGAGAGGAAAGAGATCCCGACTCACTGTCCTTTCATGTTTTTGTCGACGCCAGTAAAGACGCATACGCGGCGGCAATCTTCATATGAGTTGAGTCAAGCATAGGGATTAAGGTATATCTCGTAGAAGCCAAATCTAGAATAGCACCCAAAGAGAAGAAGACCATACCTCGCTTTGAATTACTAGCAGCCTCCATTGGAGCTAGGATGATGCGATCCTTCATAAAGGCTATGGATTATCAAAATATCAAGACCTATTTCTGGAACGACTCGATGACCATTCTAACATGGATTCGATAAACAAGACAATGGGCAGTATGGAATTTGTATGGAATCGTGTTCTGGAAATAAGGAGCCTTACGGATGTTGAATCTTGGAGATATATTCCTGGAGTGATGAACCCAGCGGATTTATTCTCACGAGGTTGTGATGCTAAGAAATTCCTTGAACTGAAATGGTGGGAGGGACCGGAGTGGTTGAAACTACCTCTCAAAGAGTGGCCCAAAGGAAAAATTGACGAGGACATAGTTAATTTAGAGTTACGCAAGGCTTCCGGACGATGCAAAGAGAGAATATTCCCCGAGACTACTGTTGAAGAAATCGTTATGCTAATCTCCATAGAACAAGTGGGTAAAGAGACAGTCCCTTGGTATTTACAGAGATTTTTGATGTATTCCAAAATTCTGTATACCATCGCGTGGATATTAAGATTTGTGAATAACTGTCGAAGAAAACAAAACTCAAGAGTTAAATGCCAAAGAAATTACTAAGGCAGAATTGCTTCTCTATAGACTGGCACAGAAATAATCATTCCTGGAAAGCAACAATTCACGATTACGAAGCTTAAATGTTTTCGAGGAGAATGGACTAATACGCACAAAAATAATGATCTCCAATCGTCAAGACACCTTTTCTTTCAGATGTCCCGTAGTGTTGGACTCAGCTCATTTATTGACGTTGAAAATTATCTTTCATATTCATCTGAAACTTAATCATGCTGGTATTGACATTGTGATGAATAGCTTACGCGAGAAATTTTGGGTCTTGCAATGCCGTCGTACGGTACGTCCAGTCATAAGAAAGTGCATCGTTTGTCATCGATATGCATCGAAAACAATGAAAGTACCACCTGGATTGTTACCTGAAGACAGAGAGAGATGCCGCAGCGTTTGAAGTGATAGGCATCGATTACGCTGGACCATTTTTTTTGAGCGGTGGACAAAAGGCTTACATCTGTTTGTTTATTTGTGCAGTCTGCCGTGCAGTCCACTTGGAGTTGGTTACATCTCTATCAACAGAGGAATTCCTGGAGGCCTTTAGAAGATTCATTGCACGTTGAGGAAGACCTACTATAATATATACCGACAATGGGAAAAATTTTGTAGGGGTTCTTGTTTGCCAAGAACTTATTACAGAAGATTAATTGGCGGAAAATTTCCCAATATTGTGCCCTCAATGAGATAACATGGCATTTTAATCCACCTTCAGCTGCCTGGTGGGGAGGATGGTGGGAGCGACTTATCCGCCTCCTTAAAGATCTACTGAAGAGGACGTTTAAAAGAACTTCGTTGAGCTATGAAGGAATTAACACTGCTCTATGCGATTGCGAAGCCACTATGAATTCAAGACTACTTACCTACTTGACAGAGAAAAATACTGAAATCACAGCGCTGACTCCATGTTCATCAGTGACATTCGAAAAAATGGCGTTCCAGACTTGAATCAAGTTTACAAGTCCCACTTTGTAAAGAGAGTACGCTATCGTCAAAGATTGAAAGAAGAGTTCAGAAAACGTTTCCGTATACAGTACTTGGGTCAGTTATCTAGACGAATTAAACCCAGCAATAGTCCGCGTCCGTGGTTGTCGGGGATGTCGTGCTTATTGAAAACAATGTATAAAAGCGATTAGACTGGCCGCTCGCCGTCATTAGAGAAGTCTACCCCGGAAAAGATGATTGTGTGCGAGTGGTAAAACTGAAAACGAGTAAAGGTGAACTGGTTCGACCCATCCAAAGACTAATTCCCTTGGAAATTGAACACTCCCGTCCTGAAGCTGACAACTTTATCGGGTCTACCACTACGACTTTTCTCTGCTAAATCCTTTTGAGTATACTCTCTTACCAGTCTCCATTCTTTTATCTTTTTTCCTATTTTGTAGTATATAGAACCTGTTTTTTCTTCAATATATTCATCAGCAGAGAGGCCAATTGTTTGCGAGACAATATCGATAGAAATTCCTGCTTTAACCAGACCCTTTGCAATTTCTACTTTCTCTGCTTTTCTACTACTTTTCTCGCTAACTTGGACAAATTTGGTTAGTAAACAAAACATCTTACGTAACTCCTGATCATTAATCTTTTTTAATCTTTTTATATTCTCTTATCAGATTTAGTTCCTTATTTTCAGGGCAGATTTTTTCATTTAATACAGGAATGAGATCCGTAATACTAATTGATAACGTCTCTGCTATAGCATACAACTTCTCAATCGAAATTTTGCGTGTTCCTTTTTCATATTGTAATACTACTTGATATGTTACACCGACTTTCTTCGCTAAATCCTTTTGAGTATACCCTAGCTTTAATCTATGATTTCTTACTTTCTCTCCTACTTTGTGGTCTAGTATAGCTATCATCGCTAGCAGTCATTCTTTTTCATAGCCTGTCTCAATTTCACTAATGTCTTCTATTTGCATTGTTCTTGATAATAACTTCTCTCTTTCCCTTATTACTTGGTCACTTTTGTCTCCAATCTCTCTCATTTCTCTCTCTCGTTCTTCTATGCTAGACTTCATAACTTCAGCTGAATATCTGCTCTCTCCACTTGCAAATTCTGATTTTAACCTTCTTACTTTATATTCTAATTCTACAAACCTTTCATGTTTTTTTAGCGTCTCTATCATCTGATTTATTTGTGAGCGTAATTTCCCTTCTTCTAAGCCTTCTGCGATTTTAATCAGCAATAACTCATCTATTTTATAATTTACTCCAGATTGAACTATAAACAGGTTTATCATTGCTCGTACATCAACAGGCTTTGCTACTAATACTTCCACATTACTACATACAAAACGTTTTAAACTTATGTTTTTTTCTAGATAATTTTTCATGTCCTGCGATAATTGCTCCTTTAATTCCTCGTATGCTTCTGACAGAAACACCTCTAATTCCTTAAAAAATTCAATCTTAATGTCACCTGATGTAAGGATCATTAACAAATGTTTTACTAACTCTCTATCATTTGATTTGATTGCCTGATAGATTGCTTTTTCTCTATCCTCCTTTAAATCATACAGTTCCGATGAATCACTAACGCTAAATAAATAGTTTTTGGCTTCTTCAGGAACATACACCACAATACTAACTTCTCTTAATGGATGATCATCATTAAACTCTTCTAGTAATTTACCATCAGTAGTTTCTTCTATTGCAACAGCCACTTTGCTCAACTTCTTTAGCCGGTCTATATCTTCTCTTGAATATTTAGGTGTATTTTTAGCCTCATTTAGCACTTCGCTATAAAGACTTTGTTTTTCCTCGCTACTTAATAATGCACAATGCTCCTTCAGTTGCTTGGAAGTTTGAGGTAGAAATTTTGCTAGCATTAAGCTACCTCCTCTCAAATAATTTTTCTATATCATTCAGTTTCATTTCTATATACGTTGGTCTTCCGTGATCAGAATATGCTGTTTCTTCCATTTGCCTCAATAACTCGTTCATTTCCTCCAGTTTCATCTTTCTACCTTCTCTATGACAAGCAATTGTCGCCAGCATTTTGTTCACCTTATCTTCTATTGGCAACGTACCTTCCATTTCCTTTAATCTATCTACTATATCAATTAGCATCTCTTTTATATTTATTGTTCCCAAAATTGCAGGAATTTCTTTTACCTTCACTTTATCTTTTGATTGTATTTCAATACTAAAGCTTATCTTTATAAATTTCAACCATCTCCATTCCAGCTTGGTTTTTAATTTCAATCGTTTCAGGAAGAAGAAGTTTTTGCCTTTTTATACTTGATTTCTGCTTTAAGCACTCGTATATCAACCTCTCATGGGCTGCACGTTGATCTACTATAATTAGCCTGTCTCCAGCCTCAGCAATAATATAAGTATTGTAGACCTGATAGCGTGCATACCCTAAAGGATGATCCTCTATCAAATCAACTTGCTCTTTTTCTAGAATCAGTGCCTTTTTGGGGTGGAGATTTATCCATACCTCCATACTTAAACGTTTCTGATAAGCTTTGCTTTCTTTCATCTGGTTTATTGAATTCTTTCATTAGACGATTTTCTAAAAGGCTTGGCCTCTTTTCATAAAACTCTTTTTGATTTTTTTTCTCCTTACTATTAACCTGCTCATCGTTTCCTTGGCTTTTACTATCACCAAAAAGTACTCCTCTTCAATACCTTGAGACTCAACACCACTTGCTGCGGACGTGCCTATTCTCATTGATAATGCTTTTATTATCTCTCTTCTCACTATTTCATATATTAGCTTTTTATTCTGAAATCTTACTTCTGATTTATTTGGATGTACATTTACATCTACTTGATCGTATGGTATTTCTAACTGCAGCACTGCAAAAGGATACCTCCCACTTGGAATAAAATCTTGATACGCATATCGAATTGCACCAATAAGTAGATTGTCTTTTATTGGCCTGCCATTAACAAACGTATAGATCTGAGTTGAATTGCCACGATTGATAGTTGGTTTACAGATGTATCCCGTAAGTTTGATGCCTCCTCTTCCTCTTTAACTTCCAGCGAATTGCTCTGAAATTCTTCTTCTATTTCACGCAATCTGTTAAATAATGAAGTTTGTTTAGCATATTTTAAGAGCTTTTTATTACCGGAAGTGAGAGTAAACCCAATACTATAATTAATCATCGCTAAGTTATTTACAATATCAACTATAGCTTGTGTTTCTGCCCTTTCGGTTTTTAGAAATTTTAGTCTATTTGATGTGGCAAAAAATAAGTCACGAATTTCAATATATGTACCTTCCAGTAGAGAACAAGGGATAATCTCTCCTATTTTTTCTCCTCCTTCATAACTTATAGACCATGCTTCATTTACTCTTTTTGCTTTCGATGATAGTCTAATTCTACTCACTGCTGCAATTGAAGGCAAAGCTTTTCCCCTAAAGCCAAGATGTTTGATTTCTATTAACTCACTATCGCTTAATTTTGAAGTGGCATGCCTCATAAATGCTAGTTCTAGGTCGTCTTTTTCTATTCCATTTCCATTGTCTGTTACAGTTATAACGCTATTACGTCCACCACTTTCTATTTTGATCTCTATTTCTGAACTTCCAGCATCTATTGCATTTTCTGCTAACTCCTTTACTACACTTGCTAGCCTCTCTATTACCTCTCCTGCTGCTATACGGTTTATGGTTTTTGTATCTAAAAGAATTATTGCCATATTTCGAATTCTCAGTCTGATCAGGATATAGCTTTAATGTCAATGAAAATCAAGTTCTCTATTAGGTGTCTTCACTAAATTCATTTGCTGAACTTTAAAGGTGTATTATAGGTAATAAAGATGAAAACCCTTCAAAGCTTAAATGCTATTCTAAGCCCTTTTGTGAAGATCATTCTCTGACTAACATGTTTTAATTTTAGTTGAATATTTCTTCAGAATTATTAATGCTTTCTAGGTTAATTCGTCATGGCTTTTTCTAAATTCCTTGATCCAAAAAACGACCTTAGTTTTAAGAAAATATTTGGCTCTAAAAAGAATAAAAATATCCTCATTCACTTCCTCAACGATATCTTGAACTTTTCTAGTTCTAATCAAATAAAGGAAATTGAATTCCTCAGTACCATCGTGGATCCTGAAATTGCTTCTGACAAACAAAGCATATTGATGTTCTTTGCAGAGACTCTATTGGTAACAGATTTGTTATCGAAATGCAGCTTGCTCGTGATAAAGGCTTTGAAAAACGTGCTCAACTTTATGCTGCTAAGGCTTACTCAAGACAATTAGATAAATCTGGTAATTACATTGATCTTCAGAAGTTTTCTTTATTGCTATTTCCAATTGTAACCTTCTGCCTGAAGAAGTTGACTATATTTCTACTCATAATATACGAGATATCAAAACTAAATAATATCATTACTTAAAAGATCTACAATTTGTCTTTATTGAGTTGCCTAAATTTACAAAAAATAGAGTAGAGCAGTTAGAGAATACTACAAAGAGGTGGTGTTTCTTTTTTAAATACGCAGAGGAAACAACTGAAGAAGATCTGAAAAAGATAGCAGCAGAAGCTCCAATAATAAAAGGTATCTTAAAGACAACGTGGTTATAATATTAAAATATATAAAAAGAGAAGAGCATGAGAACCACGACACAGGTTGTAATTTGTGAATTAATTTATTTTTACATTGATTAAAACAGACGTTTCGGCCACAATCTGGCCATCTTCAGTAATAAAATAATGTTCTTAAAACGCAATATTAGTTGACATTGAATTCAACAGTCCGGTGTTATAAATGGATATACATGTTCTCTTCTATGTGACGATGTTTCATACAATGATATGCAACGCTAATTGTCATATGTAGAACAAGAATTTCCAGATTCTTTAAATAAAATTGTACAAAATTAATATCTTCTAGACGGAATATAAAGAATGAAATCGTTACCTGTTTTACAGCAAAAAATTAAACGATGATTCACAAGTACCACTTTCGCACAATTAGAGTTTATTCTTGACATTGTGTGTTATTATTTGTCTTATCGTGTATTTTACCGCTATTTATATATCTGAGTCAAAAGTCTAGAAAGTTCTAGAATTGTTTATTACAGAAAGAGAGATCCTTCTTGAGAAGAGGAAAATAAATGTCAGGCAAACCTTCTGTGTCACTTTGTTTATTGATACCTATTGTTTGTCTTTTTATATGTATCATTTCCGAAATTCTTCGTTTCATTAGAGACTGTTCTGTATCTAAAATTTTTACATTATTCCAATCTAATTCATGCATTTCATNATTTTGCTCAAATTTTTCTTTTAATGCCTTTACTTTACTATTCTCGCGACTCACTTTTTTTTTCATAGCAACTACTAGTACTTTTGGTCCAACAGCTTTTTTTGCTGATTGTTTATTATCTTGATTTTCAGATTTTAGTGGTACTGTAGGGTTACTTTCAGCTGATCTTTCCACTACTATTTTTTGCTCTGTGCTTACTTTTTGACCTAGATCTTTAGGCTTTGATGGTACTGAAAGTTTATCTTTAATATCACTTTCGGTTCTTGTCTAACTTTTTGATCGGCAGTGAACAGTTTCTCTGGTACTGGTGGTACTCTTGACGATTTTGGCGGTATTGCAGGTTGTCTCTGCCTACGTTCTCTTTTTTCTTCTATATGTTCTTTAGAAATTATTGCATAAATCGACTCTTCTTTGATTGATTTTGGATGTTGCAAATCCTTTATTAAAGATTTACTTTTTTCTTCTTGATAATTTGATATTTCTTCATCTTCGCTTAATGAACCTCCATAGCCTGAATCTTCTCACTCATATAATAGTCTTTCCTTTTGCTTTGATTCTGTTCTATTTTCTAAATTTACTCCATATGACTTATATTTATCTTGACTTCTTTCTATTCGCTCTAAATTTGAAATTTTTGCAAGAACACTTATATATTCGATTGATATTCTGGGAATCACAGGAGGCAATTTATCTTTGATAAAATTACTTACATTCCTAATTGAAACATCTCTTCCTAATATTCTATTGAATATCCTAAGAACTATTGGCTTTTTATTTGCTAGCTTTACATAATTATCCAAGTCACCATGTATAACATGCTTAGCTACATCTTCTGCCTTATCTGTAAAACCCTCTAAGGCATGAGATAAATCTCTTACCGTTTTATTGTATTGTTCAATAATTCTTGCTTTATTCCCTACTTTTTTTATAGCTTTCATTAAAGAATTGAAATTTTTTTTATAATCCTCACTTTTAAATGGATCATTCATACTAATTATGATATTTTATTAAAATATAGATCTAAAATATTAAGATCTAGTAAATATTAATTTTTTTAGTTCATATATGGCAATAACACGTAGCAGAACAACGATTTCGTCATTCTAGTGTCTGCTGTCATCCCTTATTTAAGTGTGTGAATGTGGAATCTAGTTTCGCTATATAACAGTCTCATACAATTAGCTTGTTGATGGAGATTACTATTATTAAATTACAATGCTCATACAGCCATGATTTAAACTTATGTATTCCTGCTTTCTTGAAAATTTTCCGTAACATTTGGTCCAATAACTCTTTCAGTAATAACTTCGACAAACTCAGGAGAAGGCTCTTTTGTTTTTGCAAAAAATGCAGCATGTACAGCATTTTTAATGAAAAAACACGCAGCAAGTGCAAACACTGCTGTTGGTACATAGCACCAAGGAGATGCTGTACTAAAAAAAGTTGCAGAAGCTATTATTAGGCAACAAAAAGTAAGTATCGTTTGATCACGTAGATAACGTCTATCAACTCCACCATACTCAGCCATCAACTTTTTGACTTTATCATTACTGCCGTACGCAAAACAAGCGTTTTAATCCAATTCACCATACTATTATTAGTAAAATATGGAATACTCTATGAACCTCACGTGTCCAATCTTTTCATTAGGGTTTGCACCATACTTTAGAAGTAGCTCTACAGTTTTTTCTTTTTTGTATCCATATTCACAATAATTCACTACTGCAAGTAGTGCATTATCAACACTTTTACTTTCTTTACCAGCACCATGCTTTAAAAGTAATTCTACAATTTCATAATGCTCTCTAAAGGATGCTTTATGTAATGTAGTATTACCATATTTATCTTGTATATTAAAATCGGCATTATACTTTAAAAGTATTTTTACAGTTTCATAATATCCATAGTCATAGGCTTTTATTAATGGAGTTTCGGACAGCTCATCCTTTACATTAGGATTAGCATCGTGCTTTAACAACAGTTCCACAATCTCACTATTTTCGAGAATAAAAGATAAGAGATAAATTATTAAAACACAATTAAAGTCTTTATGGTCCAGAGTGTCGTCAGACATATTTGATGAAGAATATTTTGATTTTGATGAAGAAATGTCAGACACGTTCGACACTCCGGACTATGAAAACTATAATTGTGTTCAGTTTTAATAATTTATCTTATATTTATTGTATTCAAGAAATCCAAAGCTTCTGAACATGCTTGTGAGTCTGTTAAGCGTCCAGTTCAGACTTGGAAACCTGATTTTTCTTGATGGACTACTGAGTTATATTTGCGTGATATTTAATAAAGAAAGCGATTGTTTGCTGAAGAAGATTCAAAAGAGAGTCGAAACGTTCATTATGAATAAAGAAGACATCACGAAGATATTGAAGTTAAGTCATCATTCCACATTAAGATTACGCACCTCGTCCTGCGTTGACTCTTATTAGCCTTGAATCGGTATTATTGTTATTTTAAGAAGTGAGAGTCCGGTTAAGATATTCAATTTTATTATTTTCACAATAAATTATTATTTAATATAAAATTGAAATCTTTAAATAATTTTTTATAATA